>PVIU01006158.1:21923-97962 GCA_004026605.1 Ondatra zibethicus | reverse complement strand
TCACCACTGCGGAGGAGCATGGCTTCACTGCTTCCGTCACCACTGCAGAGGAACATGGCTTCACTGCCTCTGTCATTACTGCGGAGACAAGCAGACGGGATTCCCAAGGCAACTGGCCTTTCTCTTCAGACACCGAGCCAAGTCCATACCCTTAGGCGCCAGTCCTGTACTTGGTTTCTTATATTCACCACACTAATGACCTCATTAGTAGACTCGGTGTCTTTACCAACAACAAATACCTTAAACACACATATTGCTTTCTGGCCCATTCTTTTTTGCTTTGCTTAAGAGACTCTCTCTATATAATTTCCCCATCAGGAGGATGTCAAAACGATTTACTTGTGGTATACAACTAATCTCTCTCTCTCTCTCTCTCTCTCTCTCTCTCTCTCTCTCTCTCTCTCTGTGTGTGTGTGTGTGTGTGTGTGTGTGTGTGTGTGTGTGTGTGTGATATCACTCATTCTGCAAACAGCATGTTGTGGAAGGAGTCTAATGGAGAGGATTGGCTGATTCCCCCCCGCCCCCGCATAGCTGCACCGATTATCTTTGTGTGTCTGTACTGTATATGGAATCTTTGCTAGTCCTCAGCTGCATTTAATCCCTGAAGACTTGATATACAAACATCATGCCAAACAGAGAACTTCCCTTAAATTATTCAAATCTCCCCATAAGTGATTTCCCACTCTTCCTGAAGTGAAAAACATTTGATCATAAATTCAATTAAATCAGCCATCATCTTTGTGATGTTTGTCCAGATAAATCCTTTAGTGGCTAAACTAATAACTACACCAGCTGTGGGGCAAGGGAAGGAGGGGGAGAAGGAGAAGGAGAAAGGGAAAAAGAGAGAGGCGAGAGAGAGAGCACTTCTATATGGCATGACTGTTGGAGGACAGTCAATTCAAAGTAAAGAGGAAAGATTGATCTCCTCTCTTAGGCCAGATTTTAATCACTTTTTGCATATGGGTTTAAAATCTGAGACATTGAAGGATGGGGGATATGTATGTTGCTTTAGATTTATTCCTTTCATGTCCACATTTGGAGTTGAGTTTTCACTTACTGAATTTCAGGTCAAAACAGACATTGATACTTTTGGAAATGTTAGTACGCACTGTAACAGCCTCCTTTTCTTCTACACCCTGTCCTTCCTGTTTAAAACAATGCAGAAGTGTCTCTCAACATGCTCACAAGTTTCTTAAGAAAAATGCCATGGGACTGTAGCGCTACTTAAGACTTCTCTTACATATGTCAGCTGAAAATGCAAGGCTTTTTAAGCTCTACAATATATGTTGATTGCTTCTCATGTTTTAAAAGGTTGAAGACGTGCGGACACAGCCACGCCACCCCCCTTCTCCCGTCTTACCTTTAAGAAGGAGTCCAGGTAGTTTGGCTCCAGCTGAGCCTGGTGTTGTTCATATGGCCCTGTAGAGGGCAGCATGTTCTGATGAAACAAAGCAAAATCAACTCAAGCTACAGGGTGACTAGTTAGTTATCTCTATAAAATAAGAGATAAATAGCTATCTTTTTTTCTCTGCCAAAACAGTTAAAATTTCTCCAGTAAAGAATCCAGATGACTGCTGGCTGAGATTATCTGCCCTTGTCGATGAATTAGTGTCAGTGGATAATAAATATTTTTGAGGAATGGGCTCAGCTATTGCTTTAGAGGCTTCTTAAGGATCCCACCAGGTCTTAAGTGCTTGCCTCTGCATAGGACTAAGCACACCACATCCTTTTACAGATGGGATTAATACAAATATCAGTGTACATTTGTCTGTCATTTTTTTTGTCACCCTGGCTAAAGTTTACAGTTGGAGTAAAATTACGCCTAGTCACACAGCCTTTATTTTTCTTTCCTAAGAAGTCTACTGTCCTACATCCATTACTTTGAGGTTGTAACCACCAAAAGAATCCTACTGTCCCTAAATAGTGAATGAGAAGCAGTTCTCTCCATTGTGGACCTTAGCTCAGCACAGAGCCTCCTCCCTTGTCAGCCTGCACATCTGCAGGATGAATCCCGAACCCAGGGCTCTGTCCTATGCTACCTGCCAAGGTCTTTGTTTTCTTAACCCCAGCTCCACCGTTCATCTAAAGAGCCAAGCTATGACAGTGGAGGAACCACCCAGTTCCTTTGAGGAAATTTGGAAATGTCTAGAAGTTACATCAAATATTTAAGGAACCAGAGTAGTCCTTATGCACTGATTAGAATCCTGGAGGTTTTCATTGTCATGTGGAAGTCACTAGCCACATGTGACCTTGAGTTAGAATGTGGCTGCTACCATTGATCTGAGGATTTTGTGAGGTGCAATTGCTGTTAATTTCAGTATTTATGAGTAGTGAGAAGGGCAGCTCCGCTGGATGGGAGACCGCAGCATAACTTCTAGTCAACTCTTAGCAAGTGTTTAGCAGAATATATTAGGTGGTGGGCTAAGTTCTTCAGCAGGAAAACTGTTACCCAGGTTTTTATTTCCATTCTTATTAATGTCTCACATAGCTGCAGACTAAAACCCAAATCACTGACTCTGCCCCAGGATGTAGTTTCCCTCAGAACATCTCAGAGATTTTCATATTTCAAATTCTTCAATTTTGTTGACTATTGGATGTATTTCTCTTGGGTATCTGGAATGGAGTTTCAGAGAGTGGATCCTAGCCACACTGATTCTGGGGGTGCTGGCTGGTTTCCAGCCTAAGCTTTATCACCTGTTTGTGTCTAGACTTCCAAGGATAAAAACAGGACTTACTGAATGTGAGAAAATGTGTGTAGACGTTTGACACACATTAGCGTGTTTTGTAAGTTGGTTGTGTGTTTATGTATAAAAAGCTGTTCACAGTGGCCATGCATGAGGCCTGCTTGTGTCTGATTCTGATATAATATCAACATTCTTTTGAAAATTTTTTGTGAATTCCCAAGTAATCAGATAACATTTTTTCTCTCACATTTTACAATGCTCGCGTCTCTTTACAAAAGAGCAGAAAGTGCATCTCTTCGGTTCTCTACATTGTGCTGATACTCTTTTCCCCAAGACTTAGACAGACCTTTCGTGCTGTGATGTGCAGTGTGCCACTTCTGAAGGACACTGCCTCAGTCAGTGCCCCCGTCTAACCACTGTGCGCAGCTCCTGTGCCCTCAGTTTCACAGCCTCCTCCTCAGAAGAGGAATGCAAGGTCGGTTCTTGTGAGATTCTTGTTCAGTAAAATCTGTGTCTCCCCTTTCACAAGACATGAAAGAGTCAGGTAGGACCCTTGTGTTTATGCAGTAATGACCTTTCAGATCTGCCTTCCCTGGGCAAAGCCAGATACCGACACTTTTAAGGTTGGTAGGTTTTCTGCTCATAACGGAGATTATCTGCAGAAAAATCATTTTGTGAAAGTCTCTGTGACGTAACAAGCACTTCTATGTTGGGAACAGCGTTTTGAAATGCCAGCACTTTAGGAACTTGATATTAATAGTGCAGTCAAGTGAGGGTTCATGAAGGAAGAAACTAAAGAGTCCAAGATTTTGACACTAGTGGGACAGAAGGCGCCTGTTCTTCGTGCTTCGTCATAGGGTAGGGCTAGAGTAGGTGCTTCGTCATAGGGTAGGGCTAGCGTGGGCCCTGTAGATATGTTGCCAAAATGCACACCTTCAAGGTGCAGCCCCATCTTTGTTTTTATTATTCTGGGGGTGGCTGTAAAAAAATAATAAAGATATTTCTACACAAAACTATTGAACTCCGTTTCTTTTTTTATTATTTGAGAATTTCATGTGTGCACATAACACGTTTTAACAAAATCTGTGCCCCATTCCCTGCCCTTTAGTTTCTCTCCACCTCCCCTGCCACCTTGTGCTCCCAACTTTATGTAATATTTATTTATACATTTATTCCTATCTCAGCCCTCCTGATTTTGTTATTTTTAGTTTTGTATTCCATGTTTGTTTATTGAGTGTGTGTATGTGCATGCATGTGTGAACCCATGTATGCATGTATACATGCTAGTGCATGCATGCAGAGGTCAGAAAATAACTTGTGAGGATTGATTTTCTGGGAACAGCAGAGTCCTAGGGATAGAGCCAGGTCATCAGGTTTGGTGGCAAGCATCTTTGTCTGCTGAGCCGTCTTGCTAGACCTCTGTTTTCGTTTTGTCTTGTCTTGTTGGGTTTTTGTTTTGTTTTGTTGTTTTTTTAATCTGGTGGTTGTGTTGTGATTTTTTTTCATATTAATTGTAAGTTGTCCAGTGAGTTGGCTCCTGCAAATTACTTCTAGGGAAATATTATGATTTGAGAAAAATGCTACAGCCCTGAAATACTTTTCTTATATTGCTTGAGGAAACAGCTGAATTTTTACATTTATAAATACAGTGGAGAGTAGCAGTCCCATAGCATGGAGACCAACAGCCGCTTGGTTCACGGTGGGAGTGGCTGGGTCGCATGTAACTGCACCTCATCGCACAAGGAACGCTTTGTCTGTAGCACCTCAGACAATTCTGGAAACAACTTTCAAATGTTTTCCTCACAGACACATCTAAGCCCCTTTTACAAATTTTATTTTTCTGTCTTCAATTATTTTATAGCCCAAGAACAGATTTCTAATGACTTTCTCATTTACCGTGTTAGACATGGCAGAGCCGAGGCATATAAAATCCTGACCGTGGGACACTTACAATGTCCAAAAACAAAAATCTCAGTGGCCAAGTTATAACATTTTATTGAAGTGACTTTTAAAAAAAAGAAAGAAAGAAATTGAGCATTTTTATACTTCCCTGGCGTGATCAGAGAGGTGGTTTTCCCACGGTGAGGCTTATCCATTGCATTCTAGATGTGCTGACCCCCTGCAAGATCCCCAAATGCAGGAAGTTCAAATACTGCATAATTTGTGGTAGTGGGGGGACTGAATGGTGTTTTCCTTGAGTGGGGTGGTGGTGAATTTTTCGTGTTTTCTATTGAACTATGTTTTTATTAACACCACTGCCAGGACTACAGCTCCTCTTCAAAAACATTAATTCTAGGGAGGTGGTGGTGAGCTCAGCCCATTTTATTACTGTGTGTGGCCCTGGAAAATGGCAAATCACACACACACACATGCACACATGCACAAAATAAGAAAGTGTGTTGGAAGCCATGATTATGTCACAGCACATTTAATTAGTTGTAGTTATCACTATCTGCATGTGTTTGAGAATATTCAGAAAGGTTCCTGCTCTCCTAGATGTGACCTGCTGGAGCAGTGGTTCTCAACTTATGAGTCACAACCCCTTTGGGTTCACGTTCAGATGTCCTGTATGCCAGATATTTACATTATGATTCAGAACAGTAGCAAAATTATAGTTATGAAGTAGTAACGAAATAATTTTATGGCTGGGGTCACCACAACATGAGGAACTGTATTAAAGGGTCTCAGATTAGGAAGGTTGGGAACCACTGCTCTAGAATAACAAACAGTAATAAGATAAGGTGATGTCAGAGGGGGATTGGTACACAGTCAGGCAGACAGGCAATGTGATTAGAAAGAAGCACACTGGCCAGCTGCTGTGTGAAGAAGACACCGGTAACAGGGCACATCACACAAGGGACTCAGTCAATGCTGTTGAAGAAGGGTGGTGACCACAGAGAGGAGTAGATAGGGACACAGATCAGTGAAGGAAGCCACCTGGAGGGAGTGGCCTCGAGGACAATCATTTGCGATTTTAGTTTACTCACCCAAAAGTCTTGGAAGTTATATTTTGTTTTAGTAATTTCCCTAGTGTTCACTTAAAGAAATAAGTAAGTGAAGACTGGTGGCCCAGAGCCTCATCATCATTTTGTAGATTAATGTTTGTAAAAAGGCTTGGTCCTGGCCCATTAAGTTTGTTCATCATGGAAAGATGTCAACTGCCAAACTATCCTGGAGCCCACATGGTGGAAGGAGACAACTGACTCTCAAGAGTTGTTTGCTGACCCTACACCCAACCAAATAAATAAGTAAAGCTGTGAGAAGCAGTTTTTAAAGACTTCACACTAACTTATCCAAATTAAGAGGATAGGTATATAGGTTTAATACCCCATAACTTATGAGCTCAATTGAATATTATAAAGCATTGTTAGGATAATATGTATAAAAATACAAAAGCAATTTCTCTTTAAGTTTCTAAAAATGACCAAAATAAGAAATTGTATGTACATTACCATAATAACTATTATAATGTCTTTGAACTATAAATAAATGTTATTTACAGGATGAACATAGTTTTGCCATGGTGGTAGAATTCTGAGGGATTTAGTTTATAACTTCTAAAAATTATTTTTATTTTTGTCATTTTATAAGGACAGTATTTTTTTAACTAGTATAGTGGTTTTGTTTAGGTGGATATCATGGTCTGGGAAATAAATATTAGAAGTGGTTGATTGATACATGACTTTACTACTACTGATCTGGACATTTACAGATGCTCCAGATGGCAGTTTTAGGGGCTGTACACACACAGACACACACACACACACACACACACAGACACACACACAGACACACACACACAGACACACACACACAGACACAGACAGACACAGACACACACACACAGACACACACACACACAGAGACACAGACAGACACACACACACAGTCAGACACACACACAGACACACACACACAGAGAGGTAGTCTACTCACAATTAGCATTTGCAATGTATCCTTGGTAATTATCAAGGAGGTCAGCAGCCTCCATGTTTTCTCTCAGTGACCCCAGGGACCCTTCGGAGCTCCCGTGCCACTGTCAGCCCCACATCCCAGGGTTGGTCTGGTGGCTAGTGGTATGCAGCGGAAGTTGACTGAATACTAATTCTAAGCTTAGGCTGAAAAAGATTTTATCTCCTGTGGACTCTGGCTTCTCTCTCTCTCTCTCTCTGTCTCTGCTCACTGGCTCTGGAGAAACTAGCTGCCACATCACATGACCAGACCATGGCATCTGCCAATAGTCATGTAAATTAGCTACAATGGGAATAGGACAGAACAAGCTTTCAGGCCACCAACTTGATCACAGCCTTCTGAGAGACTGAGTCTCAGCCACCCAGATAAACTGCTCTTAGATTTCCAACCCTCGGAAACCGTGTGACATAACAAATATTTGTTGTTGTGTGTAATGAAATGCCTTCAGCAAACAAGGTGACATTGCTTAAAGGGCAGAGATACTTGTCTTCCATGTCAACATACAATACTAATGTGTCTTGTGCCTCGAGGGTTTTAGATTCCCCATGTTCCTTACTGTCTTGGGCTGTGTCAGGTCAGTAAGGGAATAAACACGAAGAAAGGGCCCTGTGGAGTATTAACTGCTGTCAAGTCTCTCTCCTTTTGTCATGCCCTAAGATTCAGCAGAGTTGATATGAATTCACTGTGCCTGCTTTAAAGGACTGCAGCAAAGCGGGGCTCTTGCAGGAGTCAGGCTGTGGATGGGGATTTCCTTTCCCTCTGTTTGCCTTAAGCCTGTAAAAGGCATTAAGTGAAAAATCTGATATTTTTGTTAGGGCATTTATTGTATTACTGAGTTATATTTTCAGTTCTCAGTGAACGTTATATTGAGAACATAAACTTTGAAGAGGTTTTGTTCAGGGTTGAAGATTTTTTTTCTTCTCTTTTGGTGAAATAATACCCCACAAAATGAGGCCTTTCAGGAGCTATTTTGAGTCCTGTTTACAGCGGAAGGACACGCCATTCCCTTCTAGTGAGGCAGGTTTCTGCCTTCAGAAACTCCTCTGCAGGTGAGATTTGTGACTTCTGGGCTTCAGAGGCAGCTACCATTGCTATGCGCTCTTTACCTCAAGCAGACACGCCACGAAGTCCTACGGTTTCTGCTGAGCCTCTTATGGTGGAAGTGTTCATGCCAACCGCGCAATCTGAGGTAAATATTTATAGCTGATCTATCTGAAACAGAAGCCATTTATAAAGCTCAATGTGGATTGATTATTTTTCATAAGTGAAGATTTAGTTTTGAATTCTTAGTTCCATCTTATCATCAAAACTATGAATTATCCTCTTCAGATAGAACCATGCTTTAATCAGCCACTTCGAAGCCACAGAAATTGGCTAAACTGGTATAAATACCAAGAGCACCATGTGGTTTCACGTGCACTGGTAATTTTTTTCTTCCTTCTTGATTCCTTTAAGAGCTGGTGAGATAGGTGAAATCATAAGACATCTGTAATCAATGTAAGCAAGTTAAAGATGTAAAATGTCCGTCTTTCCAACAACTCTGGGAAGTAGGAGAACGCTGCTAATCCCTTACTTATCTGGATGATGGGAAGTTGTGAGTTCCTTGATGTCCTTGAGAATGCCACGTGGGGTGAGGCCATGGAGTTATGGCGGTCTCGTGTTTTTATCTCAATGTTAAGGTGGTGGGGGACTCGAAGGAGACAGCATTGTCCAACAATAGTCTGATGTACATATGAACTCACAGAGACTGTGACAGCCTCACCAGACATGTCCAGGTTCAAACCGCACAAAATCCCAAAGGGTGAAGGGGAGGTGGACACACAGCCCGTCCCTCGTTACAGCTCATATCTGCTGAGAAAGGGGAACAACACTTTCCAATACTGTCACCAGGTGTATAAACCATACTCAAGGGCAGGTCCCATACACATAGGAGCAGTTGACTAACACAAAATAAACTCCACGTGTGTTTTTTTTTTGTTTTGTTTTGTTATTTTTTTTTATCTTACTGGTGTTTTTGCTCATTTGCTTTTTTTAAAAAAAATTCTTTCATTTTTTTCTTTTTGAGAGAGAGAGAGAACTTGAAGTTGCGTGGGTAGAGAGGTATGGAGGATCTCAGAGATGCTGAGGGAGGGGAACGACCAAAATATACTACTTAGAAAGGACTAGACATTTGGAAACCTGTTCTGTTGCGTACATACCATTGATTTTGAGCATCTTCTAAGTTTAGAATTTTCATCTAAGTGTTGTCTGAGTTTTCTGTCCTGCCTGCTTCCCACAGTCATTAAGTCCCAAAGAAATCACACAGAGGTCTACATTAGTTATAAACTGATTGGCCCATTAGCTCAGGCTTCTTATTAACTCATATAACTTATATTATCCCATTATTCTTATCTGTGCTAGCCACATGGCTTGGTACTTTATTCAGCAAGGCAGTCATACCTTACTTCTTCTGTGGTAGGGTCAGGACTGCAGAGGAATGGGCTTTCTTCTTCCCAGAATTTTCCTGTTCTCATTGACCTGCCTCTACTTCCTGTCTGGCTGTCCCGCCTATACTTCTTGCCTGGCTACTGGTCAATCAGCATTATTTTTAAAATATAATTGGCAGAATACAGACCATTGTCCCAAAGCATCTAAGTATTCTACAAGCTGTAACTTTCTGATTAGCGTTACTTATCACATAAAACATATATTATTAAAATGCTTTTTCTTTTGTATCCTCCAGTCATAGGGTTAAAAAAATCTTTCAGGGCTTCTGCAGCTAACTACACTGTTAAAATACTTAACAAAAATTATAGAACCACATAGCTGTTAGCCCTACATTCGTGACCCTCTTTTAAACATAGCTTGAGACACAAGCATACTATCTGAGAGGTTTGTTTTGTCTTATGAAAGAAAAACTTTAATACTTGGTAAGTTCTAACAATTAATAGTGTAACTTACTATATATTATTTTGGCATTGTAGATATAGAACTATACTTTAGGTGTATTTAAGTGTTCTGTTTATTATTACCCTATATATGTAATATGTAGCATCTGTATATATTATACACTCTATATACATATAGTGTTAAGTAAGTAAAACTTCACAACTCAAAGAATTTTTCCACTTGGATTAGAGATTGGGAGAGGAATTAAAATGGATTCCCTGCAAAATCAATGTAAGAAAGTAATTAACACGTAACTATCATTAAGTGGGTGGACTAATGTATGATCAAGGTTTACAGTTGTTAAGCAAAAATAAGTTTAAAAACAGATGGGCCCTTACTGAAAACAATGTAACAAAAAGCTCTCAATTTTCACCATGAATATGTTTTTTAACATTGTGTATGTCGGTGGACTTGTGAAGTGTAACTGTGAGGATAGCTACATACTTGTTCTTGGGAAAGACTAGTGTAATTGTGTCATAGGATAACCAGTTTTTTATTCTGTAGTGAACTTAAGCTTTTGAAGACCCTTTTTTTTTTCCCAGGGAAAATGATCATTTAAACATCAAGACTGCAAAGTTTGGGATAAGGTTTGTTATTTCCCTTTGTTCAGCCCACTGTGTAGCAATGTAGCATAGCTTTAGAAAGGCTAGCATGAGTGTTCTTGCAGTTCTGATTCTTGCAGACCCCGAGGGACCTTCATGACTTTCTCTACATCCCCTCCAGGTAGTGTACGTGCCATGTATAGGCTACATCTGGAGCCTCTGCCCAACACTGTGGACTCACATACCTAGCTTTGGGGATTATTATCTAGTCCATGTTAAGACTAGATTCATCTTGCTGTTAGACTGGACTCTGCCTGTTCTTCAATGTATAGCAGTAGAGGTGTTACTATTAGAAAGAGAATATCTCTACAGCAATGGAAATATAATTAAAGGAAAAGAGAAATATAGGGAAATGTGTCTTTAAGAACTTAAAATTAACTCAATAATTTTTTACAATGTAAGTGATGTACAGCTTTCTAAGTTCATATTTTAGCAGTAAATATTTTGCAAGGCATGCAGTAGACAAAGATTTAGGTATCAAAAGTCTGATGACAGCTCTATTATATATATATATTGTCCCTGTTTTAAGATGTGCATATGCATTCTGGCCATTTTTAACCTGTCTGTCACCTTCCCTCATCCACTTCCAATTCTCCGTGAATCCCTTCTTCCCAACATGTCTTCTTCCTATTTTCTTGTTGTTTTTAAAACTTTGTTTCTTCTTTTGTTTTGTTTTGTACACATTGTGTTTAAGATTGCTCACGTGAGTTGGGCAGGGGTATATCTACAGAGTACAGGCAACTTACCAGTGACTACACCACTAAAAAACATTACTTGCCTTTCCCCACCAACTCACTTCCAGTAGCTCCTCCGGCCCAGGCAGGGCCTCATCTGTGAAGGAATGTTAACTGGCCTCACCGTGTGTAGATCTCCTGCAGGGAACAGCTATGGGGAGTTCATGGGTGCTCACTGCACTCCTCCCTGAACGAATCTGATCTGAATAACCCTTTGATCATCTGAATCAATAAAATGATATTGGTGAAGACAGTTTACAGATTATAGAGCTTCCTGCAAATAGCATTATCATTATAGATATGTATAGTAAAGAGGATTAACTTTTATAGGGACAAGCATTTGCAAGGAGATTGTCGTTAGGATAAATGAGTGAGACTCAATCTTCTGTGCTCTAAAACCTGACTTATTTCTGGAAATTACTATAACAATGTTGCCTGTTTACATGGAGGGGAGGAATCTTACTGTACTTTGCTAAAAGTATAGCACCAGCAAAGAACTGTGATCTCTGTGCTAAATAGCCCTGAGTCTTTGTTGTTTCTTTGATGAGGATTGCCCATTGTATTACATGCCCCACACCTCGGATTTACTACGCAAATCTGTATTTTGCTTTGTTTTAGTCTATCTTCTTCTAGAGTTTCTCCTACTGTCACAGAATCCATCAAGTCACGGTTGATCAATCACCAAACCCTCTTTAGAAAATAAATAAACTTCAGCGTAATTCCCTACAACTAAGACCCCTTTCTAGAACCCAAAGGGGAGCACTTCGCTTCCCATGTGCAGACAAGATGGAGAGCTACATCCCACAGTTCTGTTTGCGGTTGAGAAGCACAGAGAGATAGGTTGTCGTGGTTGGTATGTGGCTGCTTCACAGATCATTGAAGCAGTTTCAAGAGGGCAGGTATTTAACTCACTGGCTACTACCCACGTTGGCTTCCTCCACAGAGCCAGCATGCACAGTGTCACTTGAAAGTGTCACTGTGGCGTTTCTTTGTGGAAGGTATACACTATGTTCCAAGTGGGCATAAGACTCCTTCACCTCACTCCAGGTATTTGTGCAGTGTCTGAAACAAAACATGGCAATTGTGCTTCAGACACAGCCTCATAGTTTATGGTCTTCTGTCCCCAAACTGTATGGAATGCAAGTAAAGACCATTCTAAAACTCTCTGTTCTGTTCTATATCATCTCTTACTTTTGCATGAAAATTAGTTTTTATTGAATTATGAAGTTAATAAATTATGCCTACTTTAACTCTACTCATTATATCTAGCTTTCATGAGCAGAAACATCCAGATATTCCAATGGAGATTAGTATATGTATTAATTATATTAATACTTATAAAGTAATATTATATATTACAATATATATTTTCAAGTCAACTCTAGAGACACAAATGGAACTTTCCTTCATCATTCTATAAGCAGATCTTTCATAAGCGTTGGAGGAAAGACCCTTTGGAACCACAGTGTAAGGCAAAAACAAAACACCTATTTCTGCTTTAAAAGATAACATTGAAAAAACAGAAGCTGAGGGCTGGAGAGATGGCTCAGCAGCACACACATGGCAGCCAATAACTGCCTATAACCCCAAGACCTAACACTCTCACAAGACATACATGCAAGCAAAACACCAATGCCTATAAAATAAAAATAAATAATTTTCTTAAAGAGACAAAATGCTTCTTTGAAAAAAGCAAACAAGCAAACAAAAACAAAGAACAGGGACTGATTTCAATCCCAGATGAAAAAGAAAGAAAGAATAAGAAGTAAAATAACATTCCTCTGAGAATTTGTAGCGTGCATTCTAATTGGTTTCTACTGAATCCTGACCTAAATGGTGAGCCTGTCTCTAGGAACCCTCAGACTGAACGCCTCTAGTTCCTGCCTCCTCCCACCTCATATTACTCTCTCTACCCAGCCATGTCCCTTCCTGTCTCCACCTCCATAGTATTGGGATTAAAGGCCTGTGACTCCCAAGTATTGGGATTAAAGGTATGAGCCACCACCACGTGACTATTTGTCTTTGAGACTGGATCAATCCAGTGTAGCCTAGAGTGGCCTTGAACTCACAGGGATCCCTCTGCCTCTGCCTCCTGAGTGCTGGGATTAAAGGTGTATGCCAGTGTGGCTAACTAGTGGCTCACCCCACACTCTGATCCTCAGGTGAGCTTATTTGTCATAGCACAAACCAAATATCACCACAGGAATATGTATTTTGAAGAGGTATCAGGACTTGAACATACAGTTTTTGTTGTTGTTTAAAAATGAATGCTTATTTTTTAAGTTCTTATTTCTGAGATTAAGACGAAACTCTGTAGGTATAATCTACATTGATATGCTCAGTCTTTATCAAACGTTTAGCCATTTCTCTTCTCAGTGTGCCAGTCTTCTTTAGTCTAATGGCAGATTCTGGATTTCTCTTGCTCCCCATCTTCAAGGATGTGCAGTCCCAGCTAGCTTTGCGTCAGATGGGTACACGGTGAACGGAGAGAAATGGAAGGCACTGTCTGATCTGTTCCTGGGAGGCAGGGGATCTGTGGATCACTCTGGCAAGCCAGTGCTAACTTTACTACCTCTACTTCAGAACCAGTTCCTCTCAGATCCAAGGTTATGTAATGTTACAACTAGAGCATTGGTAAATGTCTGGCCCACCTCTCAGTCTTGTTTCTGAGGCACAAAATTACCCCATGCAAAAATATTAGAGAAAATACTGCCTGCTATTGATCATATTTTCTGATTAGAAAATTCAAGTAAAGAAAGAGAGAGAGGCAGGGCAAGTTAAGAGGAATGTGGAACATTGACTATGATTTAAATAGCAGTATAGCATTATTTTTAGTGAACTTAGAAGTATTTGCTTGAAAGTTATTTATGATGTAAAATTCTGTTCACACACATAAGCTGATAGGAATTATCTGATAGGAATTATTTCTTATAATTTTAACTTAAGATTTTTCAGTTTCTAAAATTTTCCCCAAAGAATTCCTACAAACAGCAGTGTCTTTTTCTTTTTTAGAAATATCAATATATATTGGCCAGCAAGATGGCTTACTGGGGAAAAGGCTCTTGCTCCCAAACCTGGGGAACTGAGTTTGACCCCTGGGACTGACACGGTGGAAAGAGGGACCTAACTCCCACAGGTTATCCTCTATCCACCAACCATGTCCTAAGGTCATCTTGGTACTGAGTACCTAACCTCCTGTTCCTCCACCAATCAATCACTGTAAAGAATGAACATGGAGTAAACATCCCCACATAGCAGCTAGGTTTCTTTGACCCTTAATGAGCACTGAGTCTCACTGAGTACAGCCTCTTCAGCCTGATAGGTAGAATGGTCTCCCATCAGTCAGAGGTAGATGGAGAGGTCAAGTACCATTGAGGAAATGAAATACTGTGTGGTAAAAGAAGCAGCTCAAGTCAGCCCCACGTGGCCAGCTACTGAGCCTCCATAGTGGAGACCTACAAGAATTGATTTGGAAAGAGGAAATGGGGCATGAGGAAACATCAGCTTAGTGATTATTCCAGGGATAAGGATGAGAAAGTTACAACTGTAGATGACTTTACAGCAAGTTATCGGACTATGGGGAATGTGTGTGTGTGTGTGTGTGTGTGTGTGTGTGTGTGTGTGTGTGTGTGTGTGTGTGTGTGTGTAATGTGTATATATGTATTTATGTATTTGTGGGCATGTGTGTCTACATGACTGTATGTTCTCTTTACTAATACTAGAAATTATCTGCAATGCTCCCTAAGGTGCATCCTTTCAAATTCACAGTTGCATCAATAAGTGAAAATCTAAGCTTGCAAAGAATAAAGGAAAAAGTAGACCAGAGTAATGAAGTTGCGATTTTCTTGGAGTCATTGTCTAAAGTAGAAAACACAGCTGTAAGCCTGAGAAAGTTAGGGCATAGGGATTGAGAGTCCCCACATAGAGTGAAGGTGCTCAACAAACAGGAATGGGCTTCAGAAAGAGAACTCAGCTTCAAAAATAAACTGCATTTTTTTCGATTTTAAAAACAAACAAACAAACAAACAAACCTGCTTCTAGAAAAGAGAAACTGCAAGAAAAAAATTTTCATGGCAGTTTTCCCTCTAGATAGAGATGAAAAACACAGGGTTTTTGTTTTGTTTTGTTTGAGGCAGGGTTTCTCTGTAGCTTTGGAGCCTGTTCTGGAACTAGCTCTTGTAGACCAGGCTGTCCTCAAACTACAGAGATCTGTCTGCTTCTGCCTCTGAATGCTGGGATTAAAGGCTTGCCCACCACTACCATGAGAATTCCTATAGGTTTGCCATAAATTTACACAACTTAAGGGTTTCAAAAGCCAGCAATAGGAATCTATAAAGTCCCTGGTCCTGGGGGAGCCCTAGGAATCTTGAAAAAAGTCAAAGAAAATCACCATGGAGAAACACACTCTCACTGGCTGCTTCCCAGGAATCCACTGTCACTAACATGCCAGCATGAGCTCACAGACCAGAATTACAAACAATTAGAGAAAAATCATTTGGACTAAGAATCAATAG
Organism: Ondatra zibethicus; assembly: GCA_004026605.1. Lineage (NCBI taxonomy): Eukaryota > Metazoa > Chordata > Mammalia > Rodentia > Cricetidae > Ondatra > Ondatra zibethicus. Next base: position 82,528 of record PVIU01006158.1, on the reverse strand, counting down.
CAAAAGAAGTTGGATAAAACTCTCTCCTGACTCACAACTTCAGTTATTGAGAAATGTCAGATATGTCCATATCTGACATATTCATCTATCCAAAAAAATATAATGAAAGAAAAGGTCAAATTTGAAAGTAGCCTGAGAGGCCACAGACTTGAACAGGAAAAACAATATATTAGATGCTGAACCTTTTGGGATGAAAAGTGGCTCTGAGGTGATTACCTAGCCTGGAAAACAGGGAACAATAGATGAAAAATGTGGATGAGTGGATATAGAACATTGAAAATTTAGTGAGGTGGCATTGTACAACAGTTACAAATAAGGAAAAAGAATTCTGAAAGGGTTAAAACTAGGGCAGTTTTTCTAGAACTGATGCATAGGATGTTTAGAAAACAGTGAAAGGTACATGCATACATTAAGCTCATGTAAATAAATAGATAAATAAGTAAAGCAGCCATGAGATTTTTTTTAAAGGTAGCAAGGAATGTCTGAACTACGAGTTGGAAGATGATTTAATAAAGTAATAAGCATAAAAAAGTGATAATATAATATCAACAACAGCAATAATAGCATCGAATGTGCATCTTTTTAAGAAAGTAGAAAATGAAAGCAAATATCAGGCAATAATTGATAGAGTAGTGTCATTAAAATTGTGTATTCTGATTTCTTTTGTATTGTTTGTCAGGCAAGTAACAATTACTCTAAACCTTAATTTGCAGTCAAATTTCATCAAATTACATTCAAAGCTAAGGAATGTGGAGTTTCTTCTGATACTTCCTAGATGGTAAAAGCTATACTTTCCCAGAGAGGCCATTTGGTTGCTGCAGTTTGGGTGACCTGAGGCTTTGGTTACGGGTTCGGAAAGTACCTGAAGGCGGATAGAAATTGTTGTCAGTCACACAGCATGGCTTCTAGGCACAAAAGTGCTGTATAGAAGTTTGTTACTATCTCACCAAGAAGCACCATGAGAGGGTCTGAGAATGGACTTAAAGTCAGGAACAATCTTTACAAGAGTTCTGACTAGTTGGGTAAACCTGGCAGAATGTGTTCTCTGTTGCCTCATCCCTGGATTAAAGAATCACTGCTGGGACCTATTAGAATTATACCCGTCTTCTCACAGAGACCCTAAAAGCCAGAAGAACTTGGACTGATATGCTGCAGACTCTAAGAGACTACGGATGCTAGCCCAGACATCTCTGGTGATGGGAAGCAAAACTTTTCATCACCAGAGATGGAGAAAACAAGATATTTCAAGACAAAGTCAAATTAAACAATATCTATCTACAAATCCAGCGCTATAGAAGATATAGAAGGAAAACTCTAAACCAAGGAGGTTAACTACAACCAGGAAAACATAAGCAATAAGTAATCTCATACCAGCAAAACCCAAAGAAGGGACACACACACACTACCAACAACAACAAAATAACAGGAATTAATAATCATTGGTCATTAATATCCCTCAATATCAATGAACTCAATTCCCCCAACTAAATACACACACACTCACATGCTAACAGAATGGGATAAGAAAACAGAACCAATCTATCTGCTACATACAAGAAACTCCTCAATGTCAAAGATAGATAGTACCTCAGAGTAAAGGGTTGGAAAAAGATTTTCCAAGCAAATGGACCCAAGAAACAAGCTATTTTAATATCTAACAAAATAGTTTTCAAACCAAAATTAATCAAAAGAGATAGAAAAGGATGTGTGTGTGTGTGTGTGTGTGTGTGTGTGTGTGTGTGTGTGTAAGCTTAATCACGTATCAGACCTTACACATTAATAGTGGGGGACTTCTGTACTGCACTCATATCAATGGACATATCATTCAGACAAAAACTGAACAGAGAAATAATGGAGCTAACAGACATTATGACTCAAATGGACTTAATAGATATCTACACAACATTTCACCCAAACACAAAAGAATATACCTTTTTCTCAGTACCTCATGGAATATTCTCCAAAATTGACCACACACTCGATAACAAAACATGTCTCAATAGATACAAGAAAATTGAAATTACCCCCTGTATCCTCTCAGACCACCATGGATTAAAGCTGGGTTTCAGTAACCACAGTAACAACAGAAACAACAGAACACCTACAAACTCATGGAAACCAAACAATTCCCTACTGAATGACTTCTGGGTTAAGGCATAAATAAGAAAGGAATGAAAGACTTCCTCGAATTCAGTGAGTAGGAATGTGGAACATACCCACATTGGTGGGACACGGTGGAAGTAGTGCTCAGAGGAAAGGTCATAGCACTAAGTGCTTTCATTTAAAGGAAAGAGAGAGCTCATACTAGTGACTTAACAGCACAACTGAATGTTCTAGAACATAAAGAATCAGACACATCCAAGAGGAGCAAATGGCAGAAAATAACATGAGAGCTGAAATCAGTAAAATAGAAACAAGGAGAACAATACAAAGACTCACTGAAACAAAGAGTTGTTTCTTTGAGAAAATCATCAAGATAGACAAACCCTTAACTAAAACTAAATGAAAATCAGAGAGAGAATATCCAAATTAACAAAATCAAAAATGAAAAGAGGAACATAGCAGACATTGTATGGTGGAAATCAAAAGAATCGTTAGATCATATTTAAAAACCTATATTCCACAAAATTGGAAAATCTAAAATAAATGTATGATTTTCTGAACAGATAACACTTACCAAAGTTAAACCAAGATCAGAAAACAATTTAAATAGACGTATAACCTCCAAAGAAATAGAAACAGCCATTAAAAGTCTCCCAACCAAAAGTGCCTAGGACCAGACTGTTTCAGTGCAGAATTCTGCCAGAGTCCCAAAGAAGAGTTAATGCCAATATTCCTCAAATTATTCCACAAAATAGAAACAAAAGGAACATTGCAAATTCATTTTATGAGGCCACAGTCATTCTGATACTCAACCACACAAAGTTTCAACAAAAAAGTAAATTAAGGATCAATTTCCCTCAAGAACATTGGTGCAAAAATACTCAATAAAATATTCACAAGCAAACTGAATCCAAGAATATCAAAAAAAATCATCCACAATGATCAAATAGACTTCATCTCAGAGATGCAGGGATGGCTCAGCATATAAAAATCTTTCAATGCAATCTACCATAAAAACAAACTGAGAAAAGAAAACACATGATCATCTCATTAAATGCTGGAAAAGCCTTTGACAAAATCTAGCATCTCTTCATAATAAAAGTCTTGGAGAGATCCGGGATTAAAAGACATACCTAAACATAATAAAAGCAAAGTATAGCAAGCCTATAGCCAACATCAAATTAAATGGAGAGAAACTCAAAACAATTCTAGTAAAATCAGGAACAAGACAAGGCTGTCTACTGTCTCCATATCTGTTCAATATAGTACTTGAAGTTCTAGCTAGAGCAATAAGACAACTCATGGAGATACAAATTGAAAATGAAGATGTCAAAGTATCCTTATTTGCAGATGATATTATAGTATACATAAGGGACCCAAGAAATTCTACCAGGGAATTCCTACTGCTGATAAACAGCTTCCAGCAAAGTGACTGGATGCAAGATTAACTCAAACAAAAAAAATCAGTAGCTCTCCTATATACAAATGACCAACAGGTTTAGAAAGAAATCAGGAAAACAACATGCTTCAAAAATAGTCACAAATAATAAAAAATGTCTTGTAATAACTTTAACCAAGCAAGTGAAAGACCTGTATAATAAAAAACTTAAAGTCTTTGAAGAAGGAAATTGAAGAAGATATCAGAAGATGGAAAGATCATCCATGCTCATGGATTGGTAGTATTAACATAGTAAAAATGACCATTATACCAAAAGCAACCTACAGATTCAATGTAATCCCCATCAAAATTCCAACACAATTCTTTACAGACCTTGAAAGAACAGTACTCAACTTCATATAGAAAAACCAAAAACCCAAGATAACTGAAACAATATTATTAAATAAAGGAACTTTCAGAGGTATCATCATCCCTGATTTTAAGCTGTGCTGCAGAGCTGCAGTAATACAAACCACATGGTATTGGTGTAAAAAAAAGACACATTGATCAGTGGAGTCCTGGATGTAAATCTACACAGCTATGAACATTGGATTTTTGATAAAGAAGCCAGACATAGCCAGTGGAAAAGAAAGCATCATCAACAAATGGTGCCGGTCTAATGGAATGTCAACATGTAGAAGAATGCATATAGACCATATCTGTCACCTTGCACGAAACTCAAGTCCAAGTGGACCAAACACTTCAACATAAAATCAGATACTCTAAACCTTATAGAAGAGAAAGTGGGGAATAGCCTTGAACACATTGGCATAGGAGACATATCCTGAACAGAACAGCAGTAGCAAAGGTATTAAGATCAACAATTAATATATGGGATCTCATGAAACTGAAGAGCTTCTGTAAGACAAAGGACTCTACTGTCAATAGGACCAAAGGGAAGCCTATAAAATGGGAAAAGATTTTCACCAACTCCACAACTGACAGAGGGCTAATATCCAAAATATATAAAGAACTCAAGAAACTAGACATCAACAAACTAAATAATCCAGTTTTTAAATGGGGTACAGATCTAAAGAGAAAATTCTCAACAGAGGAATCTCAGATGGCATGGCCAAGCACCACTTAAAAAATGTTTGACCATCAGAAAACTGCAAATCAAAACGACTCTGAGATTGAATCTTAGACCTGTCAGAGTGGCTAGATCAAAAACACTGATGGCAGCTTATGCTGGCGAGGATGTAGAACAAAGGGAACACTCCTCCACTGCTGGTGGCAGTGCAAACTTTTATAACTAATTTGGAAATCAATATGGCAGCTTCTCAGAGAATTGAGAATCAGTCTACCTCAAGACTCAGCTATACCACTCCTGATCATATGCCCAAAGGACACGCCATCCTGTCACAAGGACACTTAGTCAGTTATGTTCATAGCAGCTCATCATACACGGTGAGTAAGCCCAATGGAGCACCTATGGACAGTGTTGTGGGCCTAAAGCTTAATGGAATCCCAGATCAGCAAGTGTGTTTCCTTCCTGCCCAGCGTGTAAGGTGTGCCTGTCATTTGTATCAGCTGGCTCACCTGAAAGAAACCAGGTAGTACTGCTTACATCTCTAAAGCTGTTCCCATGACAGAATCTTGTCACTGTAGGAGCCATTCAGAGAGATTAGGTGAATGAATGCTGAGCAAAATCATTGAGCTTTCATCGTCACTCAGAACTGGAATTGTGGAATACGAACAGTGGTCTAGACCTGCAGTTTACCCTCAGGCATTTCAAACACAAGTGGTAGGGTCTTTATTGACTATTTGCCTTTTGTTCATTGCTTGTGTCTCCCATGTTTAAAGCAGTGTACAACAAGATTGTATAGCCAGTGATTTTGCTTATGATCTCTTAATGTCTTTCTGTAAATTTTATTTTGTGCTGTTATGAAAACCAGTTTTGAAAACTCACAAATCTCCAGTTACAAGGTTCATGTTAAGTCCACAATATATAAAAGCATACATCTTTAATATTTCAGGCAAAAAATGTAAATTTGTGTAATGTTTGCCTTTTAGGGTATGTCTTGAACCAGAAAGGCTAAAGAAAGACTTGGAGTGAGCTCTTAAGTATTTTTAGCAAAATATATTTGATTTTCCAGGACATATGACTTTCAGCTTTAAATGGTTTTTAAAGGCAGTCATGTTCAGTGCTTGCTGTATATTTGTTTGAAACAGGATTTCACTAGGCTTGCCTCCAACTCACAGAACTCCACCTACCTCCACTTCCCAACCACTGGGGCTAAAACATATACCACCACACCCAGCTTGTTTTTAAAGTGTAACTCTCAGGCTTGCCTTGTATTACTGCCTCTACCTCTTTGATGTAGGATACCCCTATGGGCTTGTGTCACTACAACCAGCAATAATTCCTAACCATAAAAACTTAAGTTCTATGAAATATTTTCATATCCATTGAAAGTTGTTTGCCAAATATTTTTGTGGCAAGTGTGCTTTCTTTTCTAATCTTTAAACCTCATTTGTAAAGAGATTTTGCTAATGAATTAAGCACACATTTAATACTTTGTATGCCAGATGATCAACAGAACTTAATATCTGTATATTTTGTAAGCTATGTAATCAATAAAATTTTAATGTATATTCATGTTATTCAGTCATACATGTGTGATTATAACCAAGTTCTTTTTTTTCATCATCTTAGGAAAATTTACTGCAAGATCTTAAACATCTGGGGAAATAATGACACTTTTTTTTAAGAGAAAAAGAGTTAAGAGTAGCCACTAGTACATAGAAGAGCATTTAAGTATTTTACACTAAAAAAGAGGGGAGAAGACATTTGCAAATTCAGTATGAAAGAAAGTAGGAAAAGAAAAAGACATAGCAAGAGAAGATTGCAATGCAAAATTACCCTGATAGCAGCAATTCTAAATGTACCAATAATTAAAAAATATGAATGGACTAAAGTTTCTTCTTAAAACACAGGGATTGCTTGAGTACATGAAAATTAAGCCCAACTAGGTATATAAAAGAATAGGCAGGTTGCAAAAGGTATCAGAGAATACTAATGCAAAGGCACATGCAGTCATTAAATTAGTGAGGGAAAAATGTGAACTTTAGCTTTGAATGTCTTATTAAATGAGGAAAAGATCATATACGGATGAAAGTCTTACTTTATGTGTAAGGTGTAACATTGCTAGAATGTGATGCATTTAATTACCAGCCTTGCACAGCATAAAATAAAAATAATGGGTTTATAGGAAGATATGAAAAATATGCCATCATAATAGGAGATCAATAGCCGGTCATTATAGCTCTCTGATAAGGTAAAAGGATGGTTTCAAATAAAACTCCCCAAGGTATGATATCTTCCACAACCCAGAAGAGTCAGTGGTCAAAGCTGTGGTACTAAAAATGCATGGGGAAAAATGGGACAAAGCTGGTTCTTGAAATATAATTGAGAAAGTAGTAAAATGGCCAAACCAGAATTTTATCTCTTAATTTAACTTTGTGTGTAAGTTTGATATCATAGCCAAAATTTATTTCATAGACATTATTAAAAATGTAGTTAACTTGGATGAGAAGAATGAGATTGTCTTATATTGGTGTATTCCTTAAATTTAGAAATAATTTATTATATCTGAATGTAATCAACAAAAGAGCTACTGAAAAAGCAAAGGCACAACTGAGAAAATATAATCCTTCAAAGTAGCAAGCCATGCTTCAAGTGCTACACATAACTCTTGGAAGTGGGGAGATCCAATTTACTCCTTAGATGAGAAAATTAAGATCATAAATAGTATGTGTTAAGTCAGACATGTTAGCTCATGTCGCATGTATGTATTCCCAACACTTTGGAAAGCTGAAGCAGGAGGATGACCATGAGTTCAAGACTAGCTTTAGCTACACAGTGAATGACAAACCAGCCTGGACTGCAAAATGAGATCCTATCTCAGAAAACCAAAAATAGAAAGAAATGGTGTGCATTGCTCTATATTTTGCATATTTAGTCATGAATTTAGTGTTGGATACTAGCATACCAAATATTGTTATCACTGGTTTCTTTATGTATATAAAATATAGTAACAGGGTTTGGGGTGATTGACAACATTCTTTCTACTTTCAACAAATGATATTTAAAGACCTGAGCCAGAAATCTCTGCTGGAACAGGCCTGAGCCAGCAACCTATACTGGAGCAGGTACGAGGGAGCAACCTCCAAGGGAGCAGGCCCCAGCAAATGACCTCCACGAAACCAGACCCAGGCCAGAAAACTCTGTGGGAGCAGGCCCAAGGCAGCTACCTCCAAAGGAGCAGTCCCAAGCCAACCACCTCCATGGGATCAGGCCTGAACAAGCAGTCTCTGCTGGAGCAGGCCAGAGGCAGCGACCTCCATAAGAGCAGGCCTGACTGACCTCCAAGATTACAGAGTGACCTCTGGGAGCACCGAGCAACTTCCAGGAACACCGAGTGACCTCTGACTTGACTGGACCCGTGGACCTGACTCCACCACAAGGAATAACCATCTGAGCCTTGGTTCCACTGACACCTTGAAGAATGATCACCAGAGACACGACCCTAACTACACCAATCAGAGGAAAAGATGGGTAGACAAGGTAATTACACACTTAACACTACAAAGAGCACCATGACACCAACAAAAACTAGTGACTCTAAAACAGCAAGACTTGAATACCTCAATATATATGAAGGAGGGAAAAAATGACCTAAAAATAACTTATGGAGAATGTTTGAGGCCCTTAAAGAGGAAATAAGAAATTCCCTCAAAAGATGGAGGGACAAAAAAAGACAAACAAAAAATTTGAAGACATCAACAAATCCCTTAAAGAAAACAAAGAAAAAGCACTCAAACAGATGAAAGAAATGATTTAAGACTTGAAAACCAAAATAAAGACAGTAAAGAAAACACAAACCTAGGGAATTCTGGAAACAAAAAATGTGAAAAAAATGATCAGGAACCACATGCATAAGCATAAACAGCAGAATACAAGAGATGGGAGAGAGAATCTCAAGCGTTGACAATCTGAATAGAGAAATTAGACTTGTCAGTCAAAGAAAATATTAAATCTAACAGAAGTGTAACACAAAATATCTAGGAAATATGGGACAACATGAAAAAAACAAAATTAAGAATTATAGGAATAGAAGAAGAAGTTGAACTCAAAGGAACAGAAAATATATTCAACAAAGTCATATAAGGAAACTTTCCCAACCTAAAGAAAGATATGAATATGAAGATACAAGAAGCTTACAAAACACTAATTAGACTGGACCAAAAGAAAAGTTACCATGCCACATAATAATCAAAACACTAAACATACAGTGTAAAGAAAGAATATTAAGAGCTGCAAAGGAAAAGGCCCAGTAACATATAAAGGCAGACCTATCAGAATTACACCTGACTTCTCAATGGAGACAATGAAAGCCAGAAGGTCATAGTGAGGCATTATACAGACATTAAGAGACCCTGGATGCCAGCCCAGACTAGTATATCCAGCCAAACTTTCAATCATCATAGAAGGACAAAACAAGATATTCCATGACAGAACCATATTTAACCAATACCTAGCCACAAACCCAGCCCCATACAAAGTACTAGAAGGAAAACTCTAACCCAAAGAAGTTGGCTACATCTACAAAATCACAGACAATAGATGATCTCACAGCAACAAATACCAAAGAAGGGAAAAACACACACAATAATGTCACCAATGATGAAAACTAAAATAACAGGAACTAGCAATCATGGTCATTAATATCCCTTAATATAAATGGACTCAACTCACCTATAAAAAGACATAGGCTATCAGATTGAACACAAAAACAGAATCCATCTTTCTGCTGCACTCAAGACATACCTCAACCTCAAAGACAGACATCACCTCAGAGTAAAGAATTGGGAAAAAATTTTCCAATCAAATGGACCTAAGGAACAAGCTGGTATAGCTATCCTAATACCTAAAAAAAAAAAGACTTCAAACTAAAATCAATCAAAAGAGACAAAGAAGACAGTTCATATTAGTCACAGGAAAAATTCATCAAGAGGAAATCTCAGTACTGAACATCTCTATGCCCCAAATACAAGGGCACCCTCATATATAAAAGAAACAATTCTAAAACTTAAGATCTTCCCCAACCCCACATCCGACAGAAAGCTGGTCTCCAAAATATACAAAGAACTCAAGAAATTGGTCATCAAAAAACAAATAATTCAATAAAAAATGGGGTACAGACCTAAAGAGAGAACGTTCAGCAGATGAATCTAAAATGGCTAAAAAACACTGAAGGAAATGTGCAACATTCTTTGCCAGCAGAGAAATGCAAATCAAAATAACTCTGAGATTCTATCTTACACCTTTAAGAATGGCCAAGATCAAAAACACTGATGACAACTTATGCTGGAGAGGTTATAGGATAAAGGGAACACTCCTGCATTGCAGATGGGAGTACAAACTTGAATGGCCACTTTGGAAATCTGTATGGTATTTTCTCAGAAAATTAGGAAACAACCTATCTCAAGACCCAGCAATACTACTTTTGAGTATATACCCAAAGGATGGTCATACCGCAAGGACATATGCTCAACTATGTTTATAGCAGCATTATTTTTCATAGGCAGAACCTGAAAACAACCTAAATGCCCCTTGACCAAAGAATGGATAAAGAAGATGTGGTACATTTACACAATGGAGTACTACACAGCCGAAAAAATGACATCTTGAAATTTGTGGGCAAATGGATGGATCTAAAAAACATATTGAGTGAGGTAACTCAGACCCAGAAAGAGAAATATAATATGTACTCACTCATAAGTGGCTTTTAGACATAAAGCAAAGAAAAACCACCCTACAATTCACAATCCCAAAGAACCTAGACAACAAAGAGGACCCTAAGAGAGATAAGCATGGATCTAATCTACATGGGAAGTAGAAAAAGACAAGATTTTCTGAATAAATTGGCAACATGGGGGTCATGAAAGAGTGCAGGAAGGGAGGGGAAGGAAGGGAGGGTAGAGGAGAAAAATATATAGCTCAATAAAAATAATAAAAAAATGAAAAAAATAAAAATATTTCCTGTATTAAAAAACAAAACCAAAAAGATCTATTTTATTTGTAAAAATTTGTGTCAGGTCTCAAAATAAGATATGATTCTAGTTGGACTTGATCACTCTCTTATATCAAAGTGACATAAAATTAATAGAAATAAAATGTTCACTGTGGTAATACATAAACAGTACTTTCAATATAATTGTGTCTTTATTGTGAAGTCTGTCTATTTCAAACTTAATATTTAGAAATAGTAATGACAGCTTTGTAAGCGTGAGAAAGTCTTGAGACAGGAAGATACAGTGTTGGTGACTTGGCCCATCTGAAAGGGAGAGAAGAAGGACCTTGAGAATGCCTCCTGTTCTTGTGGACGAATGTCTCTCAACAAAGACTCTAAAACCAGTCCACAGATCTATCTGTAAATGAAAGAAACAAAGAAACAAATGAGCAGCCATGCAGCACTGGATCCATTCCTGAAGCCTTCAGATAGGAGAATTTAGTGAGGTCTCATGGACCAACCTGTGACTGAAGTGCATCACCCCCTTTCTCCTTCCACACCCCCTCCTATACTTGAGTGCCCTACTTGCACTAATTTTCATGCTCAGTACCTTTCAGACTTTTAAAAACACTCCCAGAGCGGCTTGGCCCTGATCCTTCTCTGGCTGCCTCTGAGAGTTGGTGCAGAAATACAGGGATTCCTGGCTAAAATCCTTTGGAGAGCATGGATTGCTTCATTGAGCATCCCACCGCCATTTCCTGCCTACTTTCCGCTGTCAAATGCGGGTAGTTTCCTTGTTGGACTGTTATATATATGAGAATGGGAGCAGTGCCTGGGAAAGTGCCTGACATATGTTCTGTTCTCTGTAAGGGGGTATCATCAGTGTTATGGTAATTATCCATGTCTGATTGCCCTGACCAGCAGAATAGTTTCCATGAAAAGCAAAGCTGGGCTGACTGAGCATGGCTGCCTCACATTGGAAAGCTTATACCACATCAAAGGCTTTGCTTCTAGCCTTCTCTCCAATAATCTGAAGAGACACATATCCTCTATCTACTGTTGTTTTAAAGGTCATCTTGAATTGATTCTGCCCCGTATCATATAAGCATATCTATTTGTTAACCTGGATGCTTGTATCAGAATGGCTGGCATTTGGCAGGACACTTGCTTCAGTAATTTTATATTTCAGGCAAGAACATAGAAATTCTTGGAGGAAAAGTAATTTTGGTTACTAGAGAATTTAATAGCAGCTCTATTTTAATTCTCCCAGTTATTTGGTATTAATTTCCTATAAATGTATCCATATGTGCAATGCGATACAAAGATTCTATGAATAAGTGTTGGCAACTATTTGATAAACTGTCTTCTCTAATTTTCTACTTCTGGACTTACTTTCATCCATTCTGAAATAATCAGTACTTTGCTTACAGTCAAAATATTTTCAGTCAACAATACTTAGGGTATCTAGAGAAAAGGTCAGCGGGGAGTAACAGAAGGATGCATCTGAGTTTGGTTTGTTTATTTCAGCAGGTAATTTAAGTTGTTTTTCTAGTCAGAAATCAACTGAAGTATATAAAGCATGCCATAAACCTGAGGTTCTATTTAGTAGATTTCTTCTTTGGTCTGATTTCTGTGTTTTTGCTTGTGTTTCTAGGCTCAGCTATGTAAATCATGCCGAAGATTTGGCTTCCAAGCTTCTACAGTGTTCCCCAAAGAACAGGCTATCTGCACAGGCTGCCTTGAGCCACGAGTATTTCAGCGATCTGCCCCCGCGGCTATGGGAGCTGACTGATAGTGAGTAGGGCCCATCTGTGGCATCCAGTCACAGCACTTTGTCCTCAGTATGTAGCTTGCATATAGACAGATGGCCTCATTCATGTGTGCATAAGCGTAAGGTTATGTATATATGTGTATGCGTAATAAGTGTGTGTGTATGTGTTATGAGAGAGAGAGAGTGTGTGTGTGTGTGTGTGTGAGAGAGAGAGAGAGAGAGAGAGAGAGAGAGAGAGAGAGAGAGATGTCATTGCTCAAGCCAGAAGGGGGATCATGTGTATATATATTTATTGGAGTCCTGCCATTCAATTGCTAGCTTACCAGACACAAAAAGAAAATGGATTCATTTTTTGCTATCTCTACTCTGCAGTCTGCAGCTGCACGTCTTTGTATTTGATTATGTGTGTGTCCAAAAAATGATCTGAGCAGTCATAAAGGCAAAGGAAAATATGATTTACATATTTAGTGCTTTCTGCACACAGTGCTATTTTAACTGGCTGCAGTACACAGAGGAAAAATGATTCATTTCTGTTTGATTTTCAGAGACCATCTTGGTTGTAACAATAACCTTAAAGAGCACTGTTAGGCAGGGAACTGAAGAACAGAGCTGGCAATTGGCTGATGTACTGAGCTGGCATGTAAGAACTGAGGACATGTAATTCATTTTAACTGCACATGCTCTTGGTATTTGTACAGACAGCGCTTCTCAAGATCTTTTTAAAACAAAACACATTCCTGGGTGGGTTTTTGTTTTGTTTTTACAGAAGTGCTCATATTTGCACAGACTTTTTCAATTACATTTAAAGTATTTGGGGAAGGATTTATGGCTGGGCGGATCTCAGCTTTCTTCCCAAGTGTGAAACAGAATTCTGTGAAATTTTAAAATACACTGTGGCAGCAGTAGGAATATTTTTATTCAGTGATGATATGTTCTTTCCAAAAGACCTATTAGAGATATTTCTTAACATATTTTTCTGATTGCCTTAAAAACAGCATACTACATAGATGCATAAATATTTGTAATGAATGTATTAATTCTTGTACATACATCACTTAAAGTAGATGTGAAGTTACTGCCTTTGTCTCTAAGATGTTTGACTACCCATGCAGTATTGGATTAGATTCTCCATAGCAACAGTCACAATCACCCTTTATTTTGGCACTAAATCCTATGTAACAACTCCCTTGAGCCTTCTCAACCTAAATTGGACAGATAGATGGATGGATGGATGGATGGATGGATGGATGGATAGATAGATAGATAGATAGATAGATAGATAGATAGATAGATAGATCGGTAGATAGATAGATATGATAGAGATAAATAGATGATAGAGATGATATAGATGACAGATAGATATATGAATAGATAGATAGAAAGATGGATAGATAGAGATGGAAGCTAGATGATAGATAGATAGATAGATAGATAGATAGATAGATAGATAGATAGATAGATAGATAGAGATATCTCATACTTATTTCTATCCATTTTCTTGTAGTCCTAAGGTAGCTTTAGATGTATTGACCTAATTCTCTCCTTATGCTTACAAATCTTCTTTAACATCTCAATTATTCCCAGCCTATATTTCCTTTATCATCCATATTACTTCCTTTCCAAAGATCTACCATCTATTATAGCAGTGATCCCAACCTTTTAAAGAAAATTCGAGATTTAAACCTATGAAAAAAACAAAACAAAATAATGAATTGATCATGCATATTTTTATACTGGCAAAGACAAAAGGTGCAAATGGGATCATTAGTGTACGGCTTCTGAACTTCAGAACTGAGGATTGTTTTCCCCATGCAGTATAACTTCCACCTTGATCTCACCCCTCCTTAGCGACATCTCAATCCCAGTCAACCTGATGACTGGGTTTAAGTCAAATTTTGAGGGTCTGCGAATTCTGAATTCTGTAGTAGTACTTTCCTGTTAATATGGACTTATTGCCCCCTTGCCACTTAGTTTATCAGCCGGTGGTTAAATCCAGTTTCTGTAAGGGAGTAAATGCCTACACATTATCACTGAGCAGCAGACTGCCAACCGAGACAGCCTTGCCCCTGTCATTAACAAGTGCAGTGTATGCAGAACACCAGAGGGGAATTAAAACCACAAAAAATACCTCAGGGTGGTATTTTTAATATGAGAATTTAATTTGTAATTTCACAGATTAAGAATTTTGGCTGCATTAATCCCTTTATCAGCTCACAGCAGGCTATTTGCAGAAGCATAACCATAAGGCGATATTCATTGGCAGAAACACGTCTCTGCATAACGTTAAACATCACGAGCAATGAAACCTTTTGAAGGGGGGAGAATAAAGATGAAAAATCATTATATTTTTAAAGCGAGATTCTACTAAATGCCTCCGGTAACAATTTTGAGTTACAGAAATGCTATTTCTGCGTCTAGAAGATAATCATTATGAAGGATAAATCCATTCGCAAGAAAGGACAATCCCAGTATTAAATACTATAGTCATTTCCATTTAGAACAACGTGGCTGCCCTTGTAAACATGTTTGCAAAACAAAGAATCCCCAGACTTATGTGACTTTGGGAATTAGGCTGTTTGACTCTTGTGTGAGTTAGTATTTAGCTGACTGTACTCAGAAATTTTCAGAGTCTCCAAATTAAACTTCAGATTTGTGTGAATTTTTGGAAAGTTCACTGTCCGGCAAATGGCAGAGTTTGTGACAGCCGCAAAACCCTCAGGTCTTCCCTTTCAGGAGAATTTTGGGGAGGATGGACCTGTCAGTAAGTACTGCAGAACCAACAGAAGGACGAGCCCACAAGTGATGGTGCTGAGCCCCCAGCCTGAGGAGCCCAGCTGTTTTGGTCAGCTCACACTGTCATGAGGAAAAGTAGGGTGGGAGGCTGAGACAGTAGATGTTTGTTCTCACAGTTCCAGGGACAGACAGAAGATGAAGATAGAGGTGCTGCTTGATTCTGTTCCTGGTAAGGGCTGTCCTCACGCTGCAGAGGCCCACCCTGCTTGGTCCTCATAGGGAGAGGAACATTTGTCTTCTCTTCTTCCTATAAAGCTACTAATCCCAATGTGAGGACCACTCCCTTCCTAAGGTCATCTAAGCTTCTAAGCTTCATTACCTCCCAAAGGTCCCATTCCCAGATACCAACGCATTGGGCCAGGGGCCACTAACATCAACTTGAAAGGGGGCACACACAATTCATCCCACAAAGCTTAGTCTCTGATGGCTCGTAGCACATTACAGAAGAATGTCCACAAAACATCAACACAACAACTCAAGGCAGAACCTGAAACCAAGTTAAAAGGGGAATATTGGTCTCCAGCCTTGGCCCCTTGGGTGTACGGCCCACATAGGTGTAAGAATCAGTGGAATCGATGGAGCTGTGTGGGCCTCACAGGGACGGGACTACCAGGGAACAGATAATATGGCTGATAAGGAACAGGGATAGAAAGTGTGGAAGTGAAAGTGTGTTGTGGGTGGCCAAGCCCTGATGGTGGTGTGAGAAAACTCAGCTGACTTCTCAAAATGGTCACTGAAGCCCATTAGAACATTTCTTGTAGCTATGTAATAAAATTTAGAAGTGAAGTATTAATGTCACCAAAGTAGGAAATAAAATAAATAGATCAAGTGAAAGAAATTGAACAATTGCCTAGGGATCTGTCTGACAGTTAAAGCTGACCAAGGATGGTGACAGTGACATTCTCTTCCTGTCCCCAAACCCCAACAGCCTTGCTCTACTTCTTCACAAAGATTTAATTGCAGGACAATAAATAGAGGGTTGATTTAGAAGAAATTCATTACTTTCCCCAAGCATACCACGGCACATTCTCCTGTGTATACTGACAAGTTACATAAATAATTGAAACTGAACTATGCTTGTCAAAGTAAATGAACAAAATATACTTCACAGCACAAAGTCCTTGATTTTATTACATTCATTTGCTAATTCATAAAACTTAAATCTCCTAAAAGAAGGCCAGCAAGTTGGTCCGGTGTGGAGGTCACTGAGCAGGAACTCAGACGCACAGACGGGAAGCCCAGCTCCACAGGTCTTGGTCAGGCAACTGTGGACATGGTCCTTCGTCCCTCTGCGTTTTCCACTTCTCGTTCAGAGAGCGAGTTGAATAAGGCGCGGTAGTCTTGAGGGACCCTCCCAGATGTAATATTTGCAGCTTTACCCGCTATTTTGTGGTGTCATGCCATCTTTTTATGAGTGTAGCAAACACACCTATTTTCTTCTTTCGTTAATTAATAAATTTATTTTGAGACAGGGTTTCACTATATCGACTAGACTCACCTTGAACTCACAGAGCTCCTTGCCTGCATCTGCCTTCCGAATGCTGGGATTAAGCTCTTGCGTTACTGTGCTGGCCCACTAGTGCACTCATTTTAAACGGCTTTGCTGTTTCCTTTTCCCATGGTGTCTTGACTGTTTCCACCCAGGCAGCAATAGCTCTTACAGTGCTGTTTCAACACCTCTGTCTTTGCGGGGTTCCCCTGCTTTCACATTGATCTGTCAGTGGAATTTCACACAGTATCTGCCACCTCTTTCTGCTGACACTTGGTTTCCAGGACAGGATTCTTTCACGGTTTCCTTTTCATCTCCTAGAGCTATCCTCTGCAAACTCTTCCACGCCAGGCCAGCAGGCTGAGGCACACGGTTAATGTTCCAGTGTGTCCTCCTTAGACCTTCCCATCTGGCTCACTCCCTAGAGCTGGGTAATTCCACCCAGTCTCGAGATTTAGATATCATCCAAACACTGATGACCCCTGAAGTCCCATTCCTAGTCCTCGCTCTCCTGACTCTCATAGTAGACACTGAAAAGCTAGGATTACTAGATTTAGACTCATAAGCTTTTCACCCCATCTTGCTCCTTCTGAATTCCTGCTATTGAGAATAAATGGCAACACCATCTTTCTGGGTGATGGAGGTGACCCTTGTTTCCTCTGTTCCTGTCACACGCCTCCACAGAGTCACACCAGTACCCAGTTCACCTTGCCTCTTCCCCTCCTGTGTGTTCACAAGAACCTCTCTCCGTGGACCACTTCTTCTGCCTCCCTGAAGTCAGCTCTGGCTTCACCGCTTTCCATGTTGTTGTGCTTGCTTTCCCTCCAGCTTTGCCGCACTCTCGCCTTCACATGGCTGCTCACACATCCCTTCTCTACCAGGGACAGCTCTGACTGTCTCTCCAACCTCTATTCTTCCTTCTCTACTTTCCTTCTTCATAACACTTACCATTATTTAATAGATGTATTTGGTTGTTCATTTTGTCCCCCTCCCAGTCAAAAGGTCCCAAGGCAAGCCAGCATTTCCTTCTCCTCTGATTTGCTTGCTGTAGGATTCTGTAATTCCCAGGAAATGTTAGAGTAAACGCCTACTTCTATCATGAGTGACTGAGGGAATGGCAAAGGCGTGTCTCCAAATCCCGGTTTATTATCATAGAAACAGGATCTGTGGCTCCGCATTGTGCAAGTGTGTATGTGCGTACGTGTGTATCTGTGTACATGTGGAAATGTTTATAGTTGTGTGTATGTGTGTATGTGTCGAAATGTTTATAGTTGTGTGTGTGCTTTTGACCACTGGCATTTCAAACGCCAACACATACCACAGTGTACCCCATGCTGGGAATCCAGACTGCATTGCAATCTCCATTTCCTTTTAGACGAAATGTTGTCAACGTGTGTATAGCTATGTAAATGGAACCTTTTCATTCTCTCCTCAGTGTCTTCTATTTTTACCGTCCCAAATGTGAGATTGCAGCCGGAAGCTGGAGACAGTATGAGGGCCTTTGGGAAAAACAATAGTTATGGCAAAAGTCTATCAAACAGCAAGCACTGACAAGCCTGGCATTTTCAGGAGAGCACAGGTAAGAGACCCTGCTTTACTGGAAAGTAATATTCATAATAGACATGGAATAGACCTATTCACTGAAGTCTTTCAGCCTCATTTAACCCCAGAAGCTGTCTTAGGAGTTCCATGGGCTATTCCGGCATTCATCAAACATTTGGTTGAGGCAGAGACCAATCAGGAGTGTCATTGTTTTCAGGCACAACCTAGGCTGTGAGCCAAGTTCCACTGTGTCATGTGCATTAGTGATGCGGTCACATGCAAACCATTGAGGCACGAGTGTCTATTTTAACTGATCTTGAATTCATCACTGATGTTGGGGAAGTTCCACTTTGAGCTGCACCTAAAGCATGAACCTGTTTTGTTTGGCCAATAAAATTTGTTTTTGAATTATTTGCTGTCATTTTAAAATGAGGATATTTCATATAGAAGTCTCGATTTCTTGCGTTTCATGAAGTGTCAGCAACTGACAATACTCCTTCCATCCCATCATAAAATTTATTGTGTAATAGAGAGTGGCCTGTCCCTTAAAATAAGCTGGCCACTGGGCCCTCATTGGTTTCTGATTCTCATCTGGCCCCTGCCACAGACCTATCATAGTAAAACTTTGGGTTTCACAGTTTAGTTCTTTGACCTCTACTGTTTTGCAGGTAGGAACTGTAAACTAGGTGGTGTCCAGGCATGTCAGCCTACCAAGTCACCACACGTGCCCAGTGGCCAGCGGAAGACAGCAGTGTCTGGAAGGTTGTGTCTTTCTGGGTTACCAGAGAGCAATGTCTGGGCTTTGTAGTTTGTTTTCCATTTCCAGTAAGTGCTTCTATGTGGCCCTGGCTGTCCTGGAACTCCCACTGTAGACCAGGCTGGCCTCAAACTCAGAGGTCTATCGTCCTCTGCCTCTTGAGTATTGCGATTAAAGGCATGTGTCACCACTGGCCACATCTCACTCTTCAGCAAATGGAGAATGAGCTTTCCTTATGAGGAAGCCTTCTTAATGTTGGTCCCTATTAGGCATGTTCATCACTTCTCTGTGATGAACATGCCTAATAACTGCCAAGTAAAGTGAGCTGGATGGTGTGTACAACAAAAACTGTGGTGTGTGTGTGTGTGTGTGTGTGTGTGTGTGTGTGTGTGTGTGTAGGGGTGGCATGGGAGTGTAGGCCAGAGGTTGATGCCATGTTCTTCCTTCAATCTCTGTCCACATTATTTTTTAAGACAGAATCTTTCATTGAACCTGGAACTCTTTGATTCAGGTAGACTGGCTGTCCAGCAAGTTTCAGGGATCCTTCTATCTCTGCCTCCCTAGCATTAAGATTACAAGGATGCCATGTTTGTCTCTTTTTTTAAAAAAAAATGTGTTTTGGGGAATGGCCTGATTTTCTTCTTTTTGAAAATCTGGTTAAGAAGCTAAGTGGACAGATGGCAAAGCCTGTAAATTCAAATATATACCCAGCCCTGTGAAAGACCTGCCAAGTGTCTTCGGCAGTTTTAGAACTTAGCTTTTCATGCTCTCAGCATGCAGTTTAGTTTTGCTGGCCTAGGGATGCAGTAGAGATTTATGTTGATTTGGAAGGGGAAAAAAGATTCCTAGTTAAAATATGGCTTGTAAAGGCTGGCCAGGAACTGCTGCTCTTAAGCCTGCAGCTCCACAGGTAGCCTCATGTTTCCAAGAGTGGTTTGACTCATGAGAGTTGTATGTAGCATGCACATTTTAAAAGTGTTTAGCTCCCACATTGCAGACTCCTTAGCCTGATTCGGTAGAATGAGAACAAAAAGTGGGCCCCGTTTTATTGACTCATGCACACACACAAGTCTATCTTTCCGTCTCAGGATCATACGTGTCCTTTCTTCTTGGCTCTTCTGAATGCTCCTGACCGATGCAGTCCAGACTGCAATGGTGTATTCAAGATCAACTCATCCTTGTAGAAATCAAAGGGAGCTGGCTGAGCAGAGCATTGCCCGGAAAGATTCAAAACTGTCTGTTTGAAAAGATGTTTACAAAGGTGCTTGGGACTGCAGCCGCGTCCTTATAAAGCTTGTAGTGCCTCCTCACACTGGATCCAGAGTTAGATCCACAGTGGATGATTCTCTCCACAAGTGTTTGATAACAGTACATATGCATTCCTTAAGAATGTTGGCCTTGTTACATCAACTTTGAAGGCTTCAGTGTTACTGCTACTCCAGCTATGACATCTGATTTGTAGGCCACTAAAGCAAGATCTCAATTCTTTTCAGAAAAGCTGTCAGAAAACTGGATTCTGTCAGTAGAAAAAGAAATCATCTTAGTTTCTTATTTTTGAAAGTTTAACTACCAAATGTTTCTGTGATCAGACAATGCAGCCTGTTTATTGGTCCCCTGCAGCATATGGTGTGGCTTCTTTCTGACCAGTAGATGAATTCCAAACTGGAGATGTTATGAAGCTAAAGTCATGTTAAAAGTGATTCTCAGGAAGAAAAAAGATAAAATCCTCTAGTCTTTGATTTTCTGATTTTTTATTTATTTGTCACGTTTATAGCAGTCTATAGCATATTAAATTTTATAAGAGTATACCAAATTTTTTATAACACCCACAGTGACTGGGAAGGAGAGAGAGGGGAGGAGCCTGGGTGTTGAGGGAGCCTGAGTACAGGCGAGGGTTTTAGCCACCTCCCTCTGGTGATCAGCAGGGCTCTTAGTGTGGAACTTGCATTATGCCGTGCTGTTTTTAAAATAAAAGGGACTGGGCAGGCAGGAATGTTTCAAATCCTAATATTTTTCCTATACCTCAATGCCACATTATTTCCTTCCTTGCAAACTAAGGTCACTTCAATTATTTAGTTAATAATGTTGGATTTACATAAATTGGCCTTAGTGGAAAAGCTAATGAGATGCATTTTGCTGTACAGAAGAAAGCAATTTGGGTTTAGAGTCTTGTAGCAAAATTAACTGAAAAGAAAGCTGCAAGTGCCTGGGTTAAGAGTAGGGGTAACTGCCACTGGGGATTAAAGCAGAGTCCCTACATTTTGTTATTCTCTAGAGACACCCCCAGCTGTTTCAGAGCTTGTTCCCTCTTGTTTGGTCACCACCGAAGAGTTGACTGAAATCTAAGGGAGTCTCAAATGTACAAAGAAATTTTTCTTTTATGAAGTGTAGGGATAAGACATTCCTTTTACAGTGAATCAGTTGGTCTTTAGACTCCATCAAACTCAATGTAAACTCACAAAGAACATGTCTACTGCATGGTTCACTCTGCCAGCGTTGGCAGTCTCCTTCTGTTTCAGCATGTTATCGTTCTTCGTCCGCATGATTTAAGAATTATGTGGCAGTGAAACAATGGTTACTCTCTCTTTGCCTACCTCAGTCAGTAAACAGTTATTTCCTAAAAGTGGTCTGTTAGGTAAAGAGATTAGAGTTAATTGCTCAAGAAGTTTCATTGAATAGGATCGGGGGCAGTTTATTTGGTATTTTGTTTGTTTGCCATTTCACTTCATGACCCAGTGTGCCTGCGCCACACCCTCTGAAAATAGACATCTCACATTCCGGGATACCAAATGCTTACAGAGTTTGCAACAACTTACTTTCTAGGGCCCATGAATCTATATTTTTAAGAAACCCCAAGGGCCATTAACTGATAACTGAAAGATAGAGAATCAATCTTCCCCTGGCTTGAACTCCCTAATTGGTTACTTAATACCTAGTAGTGGTCACTCATAGACACACATATATATAGAAGCAAAACTAAATGGACTAGGTATACTGGATTTATATATTTGTTTGGGTAGTGTGTATGTGTAACTATACTAACTAAAGAGGTCAAAAATTGGTAGAGCAGGGTACTGGATGGGTTGGAGAGAGTAAAAGGAGAGATGAAAGTACAGTACTCATGCATGAAATTACTTAATTTAATTAATTTAAGAACTTGAGGGGACCACTGATATTCAAGTCTTCACTAAATTTTCAGGGTTTGTAGATTTATAAGGTAAAATAAACAACTTCCTTGAGTCAGGACAGGGTAAAGATAAACTAGGAAAACAGCATTTTATCACATGAACCAATATAACTTAACTGTCTCTCTGTTAATCTCTCCCTTTCCCCTTTCTTCCTTTTCCATAAGAAAGAAGGGTGTCGTGGAATATAATACAGTAACTGTGTGCCTGTTTACAATTATTTTTAATTAAGTTCAATTCCCCTTCAGTATCTCTTCCTTGGTAGAATTTCAAGTGCTGGATAGTTGAAGCATGTGGTCATTCTGCAGCATCTCACAGTGCCCTTGTGGGTACTACTGATGGAGAACACTTCTCTTATCCACCTTTTAAAGGAGAAATAAGGAAAAATGAGCTTAGTTTATTGCTAGATTCAGATCACTTAAGAACACTCTGTGTTCAAGAGACGAAAGAGACACATGCCAAAGCCAGAGGAATAGAGTCAGAGCCAGGGGAGTGAGAGTGACAGGAAAGATACAGCACTTGGTGTTCTTCGGAACAGACATGAAGGGAAGCTAGCAGGGGCGTCCCTCCAGTGAAGTGCTGCAGTGACTCCCTCAGTTAGCTGTGGGCAAGAGGAGGGGCACAGACAAGCTTCACAAAGACTGGACAGAAGTCAGCAGTGGCTGTAATCTGTCTGCCATAATGACTCTGGGAAACTGCTCCAGGATATGTAGCCACCAATGGCTTTCCTCCATGCTGTGACATTGTGGTGGATCACACTTTTGGTCCCTGTCAACTCTGCTGTCCTCATCTTCCCTTTCCTTTGTAGCTTCTGCTGCCTTGCTTTTGCTTACTCATGGATCCATTGTCTTCTCTCTTCCCTTTGTCCTGCTTATGGAGAAGTTGACTGCTGGGCTCTTAATTGCCTGGGATTCTAAAACCCTCCTAGAGAGCAGCTCTGATTTTTATATTTTACAACCATCATCAAGAAGAAGGTCAAGACTGAGCCTGGTACAGTTCATCCAGCTATAAGTCCGGTGGCCACATGGTTCATAAGGACCCTGCTTCTGTGAAGCAAACCATATCCCTACAATGAGCCTTGATCTGGCTGGGACAAGGTTAACATCAGACTCATGAGAGGAAGGCTCAGCTTGAATGCGCAGTGACATCCATGCGCTATTTCAGATCCTCATTGGCAGATATTTGGGGCTGTTGGCTAAAGTTTGTTGTTGTTGTTGTTGTTATTGTTAAGTCCTATTGCATTTTCTCAACAACAGTTGCAGATGGAGAGACTGTCTATTAGGATGTATCACCATCTTTATTCAAATGGTAAACCTGGGTCTTTCAGGAGAAGGAAGATCACAGTCTTTCTTGTTGCTGCCAGGACTCTGCACGATCCAACAAATGTTTCTTCTCAAGCAGCTGTAGTTTCATCATTTCTTTTGTCTTGGGTAGTTGACAACATTTGTGGAAATAATAGGAGCAGAGAAACGAACACAAGTATCCTCCCAGTCTTTATCTGAGGAGAGCCCTGATTGTTGTCATTGCTCCAACTGGACTAGAAAACTGAGACAGAACTTTACATTTGCTCTGTAAAGTTGCATGGTGCATGATCATGGTGCCTGGTACATGATCCCTGCTGTGCGCTATAAGCACTGGCCTGAGAAGATGCTGCAGACTTATCCAGTTTCCTACCCGCCCACCCCCACACCCTTTACTGTAATGGGGTGACCATGAATTCCAGTAGAGCTAGGACTGTGCTGTAGACCACAGCCATTTGTGGCAATGTCAAAAGGTTGGATACCCCTGCAAGTTTAGCTCTCTTCCATGCGGAGGAGTCTGTTAGCCCCTAAAGGGCTGCAGAAAGGCTGTAGAAGTTTGCCTCTTCTGTTCCCTCCTCCCTCCTTCCTTTTCTTGGGGCACCTCTGATCTGCACTCAGCATCATTACCACCCCAACTCCACAAGTGGATGAGCAAAAGACTCAGGGGATCGACTATCTAAAAGCAGAATGGAAGAGTTCTAGTGTGTTTGTAAACCACTTGGTTTTGTATTAAAATAATAGACTTATAGAAAAGTCATAAAAGCAGTATCATTTCCTGACTTTCCTAAATACCATTCCCTCTTTTTCTACCCCACCTCTGCCATATGTAAATGTGAGTAAACATTTTATTTTTCTAAACTGTGTGTTATTCACCTGATGACCTTTTATGTTTAATACAGTGTACTTATCTTTTAAAAAGCAATTTAGAGTTATAGTTTTAATATTAAAATAATGATAGCCTTTTGATCTTGCCTTTTTGTATTTCATTCTCTGATTAGGGGTGTTTTCTGTTTATTTGGTTGATTTCTGTTTTACCTATTATTTTTGGCTTTTGTTTTGGGTGATTGCTTGAGGTTTTGTTTTTGAAGTGTCTGAAAGAAAAGACACTGGTTTCATACTCCACAGACTTGTTTCTTAGCCCATGGATCCTAAAACAAGTTCTCTCTCTCTCTCCTTTGTGTGTGTGTGTGTGTGTGTGTGTGTGTGTGTGTGTGTGTGTGTAAGTATGTGTGATTTAGCATTTCCAGATTAGAAGATCTTCAAACTATGAGTTGGACAGAGAAAATAACACTGCAGCTTGCATCTTCTGACAGTTCAAAGCCCAAAGCTTTTTGCCAACAGCATAATCTGAGTTAAGTTTTTGCATAGATGAAGACACAGGTGTGAGTAACTAATAACCAAACTGTATTTTACAATGAGTGGCCCCACCCCTGACTAGTTGTCCTCAGCTCAGGAGTTCTATTTTTCCTTTTCACCTAATGTTGATTCTTATGGATTTGGGGGTACAGAAAGAATTGCCTTTGCCCTAACTGCGCCGTATTGTATTATTAATACCAGGAGAGCAGCCGAGTCCCACCAGACTGTCTTTGTGGTCTGCTGGCACTCTAAGAAGTGTCTGAGCATAAAACAAGGCTGTTTGAGCTGCAATGGGCTGATGGTCAGAGCTGACATTGTACTGCATGCAGGATGAGGTATGAATGACAGCATTGAGAGGGGAAGGCAGAAAGAAACTCAGCCACCCCTCTTGTCCCACAGGTCATCCTCATCACTCCCTCTGAGATGGTCTTCTCAAGCTTTGTCTGAGTGACAAGTGGGATCAGAGTTAGGGCTAGACATTCAGGCTCAAGCATGAAATGAGGGCCTTAAGCAGGTTAAAGTTCTAGCAGATATAATAAAAACCTCACCTAAAACATATTCCAATAAGCAAAGTTGACCATTTAGCTAAATTATTACAAGTATAATTAACAAAAATGTTTGCATCACTCTGAGATGCTACTGTGGATAAAGCTTTTAAGAACATGAATTTGGTTATGCAAATGAATTTACTGAGTCTCTTTCGGAACTTAGAATGGTTGCTGTTTCTACCAACATACACACACACACACACACACACACACACACACACACACTCACACTCAGTGCTATACATCAAAGACTAATTTTTCAATAGTCATAGAGTGTTGAAGTAACAGCATATAGATTAGAGCCTTACCTTTCCACCTCTGGAAATACTGTATAAGGTCTAGAAAAAACTAAAACAATATAAAGTTAGAGGATTTGGCAGAAATCTATCCCATAGCTAATATCATATAAGCCAAATCCTATTCCATCAGCTCGCACACTTGGGTGAAATTTTGAATTAGCACCATTGTTTTAAAGTAGTTTGTGTTCTGTGTAGTGCCCTTGAATTTTTAATTGCTCTGGATTATAATTTCCAATACAATTAGTAAAATGCCCTCAATTACATGATTATTGTAAATGAGGCTATTGGCTTAATTACTATAAATGGGAAAGATGTGTGATTATCATGTGCAGCTAGATCATGTACAGTACTTATTTTATTACATACAGTGGCATAATGATAACACATAATTATGTTGTATCTTCCCTTGGCCTGCAAATCTCCATAGCGAGATGCACAGAGTTGCGATCCATTGACAATAAGCCACCCACTGGACCCTTCTTTGTGAAGTAATTGGGTTATTCTGTGAGTGTAATTGATTCTGTGCAAGTGTAATACACTGATTCTGTGCAAGCCGGACACATCTAAATGCGAAAAAAAAAAAAACCAAAAACAAAAAACAGAAAACCTCATTGATTAAAAATGTTCAAAGTACTAAATTCTGTGAGTCTCAGGAATTTAATCCTTCCAGCGTGTAACACCGAGCCCCTTTGTACCTGTTTGCTTTTGTGTTCACATGTCATCAGCACCGTCCATAGCAGTAGCCACATTCAAATCTGCCTGAGGAAAAAAGAGGGCTTGTCTCAGCTGTGACAAACATTCTAATCATCCTTGGTTTACAGATGCACACTTAACAAGCTTATAGTGCATAATTAATTCTGCAAAGGATGCCGCTTGACAGAGTGGGATTAGGAGAATTGCATATTGATAGTGGCAGGAGAAAATGAATCTATTTTCTCTGGGTAGGGTGGGGTATTATTGTGTTCTTTAGAAGCTGGCACATCTCAGAGGTGTTGCTCTCAAAATGATCGCAGGATGGGAAGAAATCAGTAATTACAGAGCCAGGCATTCAGTTGTGTCCTAATTTTCCCACCAGTTTTCCAGCGTTCCGGCTGCCTCAGAGACTTAAAGTATTCTCATTAGGTAGCAGCGGAGGCAGCAGCCTCGCCGACTCCCTCACTCTCTCCCTGGCTTTTCTTTTCTTCCCCCCTTCCATTCCTGCCTTGGGAGTGACTGTGAAGATCATTTGCTGGAATGATTGGCAGGTTAGAGGATTCGATCAGATGAGTTCCTCTTAGTGCAGGTCAAAAAGGCTAGTTAGCAGGAGCTGTCGAAAAATGCCAGCAGCATTCGAAATGGGAAATGTCATGACTTCCAGGCAGGGGGTGCCACCTGGAACAGAAAGCCCTCAGCTCATTAGCTAGTTACAGGATGCAGGCTTAACTGGAAGGAGCAAGGAAAGAAAGATAATACCCAATAGGAAAAATGATTGTGAAGTGGAATTGATTTCATGTATAATTTGTTTATCACTAGAGGGGACAAATGCTGTCCTTCTGACACGAGCAGAGGAGCCTGGACTAAGAATGAAGCAACTTAGCATAATCTGCAGGTTGAGCTTTGGATTTCAAGAATGCAAACTTCTTTATTCTTAACTGGGAAAATGATCAGGTCATGTTACGTTAATTAAAGCTGACATACTCTAAAATGTTTTATCTGTGCAATTGCGATGACTCCACAAAAACTTTAGCTTAGCTGCATTCTGAAGCAGAAGGGGCTGTTGTGCAGGACTAGTTAGCTGCATTCTGAAGCAGAAGGGGCTGGTGTGTGCAGGACTACTTAGCTGCATACTGAAGCCTAGGGGCTGGTGTGTGCAGGACTACTTAGCTGCATACTGAAGCCTAGGGGCTGGTGTGTGCAGGACTACTTAGCTGCATACTGAAGCCTAGGGGCTGGTGTGTGCAGGACTACTTAGCTGCATACTGAAGCCTAGGGGCTGGTGTGTGCAGGACTAGCCTAGCTGCATGCTGAAGCCTAGGGGCTGGTGTGTGCAGGACTAGCCTAGCTGCATGCTGAAGCCTAGGGCCTGGTGTGTGCAGGACTAGCCTAGCTGCATGCTGAAGCCTAGGGGCTGGTGTTTGCAGGACTAACTTAGCTGCATACTGAAACCTAGGGGCTGGTGTATGGAGGACTAGCTTAGCTGCATACTGAAATCTAGGGGCTGGTGTGTGCAGGACTAGCTTAGCTGCATACTGAAACTTAGGGGCTGGTGTGTGCAGGACTAGTTAGCTGCATGCTGAAGCAGAAGGGGCTGGTGTATTTCTACCTACTGCTTAGTAACAGCATAAATCAAACCAGGGTCCTCGATTTACATGCAGTTTCATTGATACAGGAGACCCAGTACCTTCTGAGATATTTACATCTGTCCTGTGCTAAAATAGTGAGGTACACTAGACAATGACTGCATCATATTTTGGTCCACGGTTAAATTTTTAATCCTTGCTCTTCTTAAAGGGGAAACTTCCAATTTCACTATGGCCTAGATGTCAGTTCACCTAGAATTGATCTACACTCAACACTTTACAAACAAAACTAAAAATAAAGTAAATTAACCTACACGTTTAAAATAAAAGCGTAGTGGCAGTGCAGAAAATGCTATTTCCTGACATGTACTCCTGTTCTAGACCCTGGATTAAAACCAGTAGTTTTTTACAATGAATTAAATACGTCTTAGTGTGGAGCCTTTACCAACATAAATTCTATTAGAAAGTATATTTTCTTTTGATAAGAAGTGTTTTGATGTCTTTTGCTTGGAGAGCATTATCTTGTTGTTTTTATCGCGAAGACCTTAGCTGCAGATCTTCCTGGCTGAACACTGACAGTGTTTACTCAGTGCCCACATTCTACAGAGGACATATGTGTTCAAATGTCTTTGTCCTGGGTTTCTTTTTCCTCCTAAGTATTGAGACATTTTATGAGGCCACTATTAAATAGCCAAGACTGTTTTATCAAGAGGCCCCAGACTGTTGTGTACGGTGAATTGCACTCTTAAACCCTCCCTGTCAAAACACCAGTGCAAAATTCATTCTCGTCTGTGTCTCGCATAAAAGCTTAGCATTAAGCTACGCATATAGCTGTCAAGTTGTACTGCATTAGTTCTTTCAAATCAAAAAATTGAAACATCAGTGAGAATCCATTCCTCTCTCCATTTGAGAGTTTTATTGTACAGTCCAGAAAGTGGCCTTAAAGGGAATATATAAGTATATGGTTTTCCACATTTCTGCATGAGAAATGGTTCACCCAAAATGAGCATTACTTATCGCAATAATTCAATTTATTGGCTGATTTATTAGAAAAGTGAATTTTTAATTAGGGACTGGAGGTGTGCCTCAGATCTATCAGTTTTGTGGGAATATTGTTTTGTTTTTTCCCCCAAGGCTTTTTCCACCACAAAATAAATCTATATATAGATAAACAAGCAAATAAAAACTCATTTTAAATGGTTGGTCGCCTGCAGGGTTTCTCAGGCTGTCACTCTCTTTTAGGCAGGTGGCCCAGACTTCAGAGCTGGCTGCTGTACAGGGAGGAGATAGATGCTCGGGCCTGGTCTCATTCCTTAGCGTTTTCTTCAGCTCAGTGCTACAAAGTCAGCTCTGTGTTCACTACCTTTGTGGACTCTGATATTTTGAATTCTTTGTTGCCCCCTCTGATCAAGCTCGGCATCCCTGTAGTGATCCTTCCAAACTCTATGGGCCCGGTGAGCATTGCTGAAGTCTCGCCTTCAGGTTTGATGATTTTTCTCAGACAAGGTCCCTTTGGGCTCCAGGAAAGGAGGTGCCCTCTGTGTAAACAGACATTGGTCTGCATGTGCTGCATTTACCACCCAGGCCCACACCAAGGTGTCCTCTGTGTAAACAGACATTGGTCTGCATGTGCTGCATTTACCACCCAGGCCCACACCGAGCAGAGTGCCTTTCATACACATCCTGAAATGTTGCCTTTCACTTGTGCTAGCGTGTTCACCAGTGAGCGGAGGCTTAGGTCGGCAGCCGAGCTGGCTTCTTACCATGCCATGAATCAAGGCAGGGGCAACAACAGGTGATTGCTGTGAGTTCCATTCTTCACTGCCACCAATTACAGCTTCTTAAACGCTAGTTCCATTCAGTACTGTTCTTAACAAAGAAATGAAAGTTATTTATTTTCATCAAGTCCATACTCTTGGCTCAACATCTTATGAATATTCTGCAGCAATTAATGACACACGTGCATAAATCCTGTCTACCGCATCCCTAGGTGTCATGCTTGTCTCAGGAAGGAGGTGACAGATCCTTGTTTGAGGTACACGCTGATCTAGATGCTTTGATCTCCAGAATCTAGATTTTAGTTGAAACAAACTTGCAAACTATGACGATTCAAACTTGGGTAGGCATTTGACTGCATTTTCTCATAAGCGGGGTGGGGGGGAAGAGTTTGCCATTTATAGAAAACATCATTCATGGAAGGTAGCCAAGAATAGCTGTTGCTATTGATAAAATTAGAGTTCTTGATAGAAAATGAGAGTTTGAGAAAAGTATGGAAAACTTTGATTAGCCATTGCGAGCTGCGTAGTTTTCCAAAATCTTTTCAATCAAGATTGGTGGTGCTAAAAGTAAGTGAGGTTTTCTTTGTTCTTTTTTTGTTAATTGTGTTTATAGTATAGTGTCCTAATGTTTGAAAACTCTACAGTAAACTTCTGTTTGTTTTGTTGTGATGAAAAAGTACCGTACTGTAGCTAACTAGAAAGCTACTAAAATGTGTCCTTTCTTAGCTGTGTATCTCTGAGAAGCAAGAACATGTTTCTATAATTTTCTTCAGCCAAAACAACATACCACAGCAGATTAATTACTATTGTACTGGGCAGCAGTAAAAAAGACATTCATAATTCTGGGCAACAAACGCAATGGGTTCAGCAGAAGTTTGCATAAACTCATACAGAGGAATAATTGAAGGATAAACTAATTTTGCCCAGGTAGTGCCGAAGGGAAAGACTCTGAGCAGAAGGAGAAGTTGGAATTTGCATAAGTCATGAAGGAAAGGAATGGTGTTTTCTCTTTATTGATGTAAATTAAATTTGCTCTTTGATCATTTATGTATTTATATAATGCATTATTCTGATTATTCTTGCTCTACCCTCTCTTTTCTTCCTTCCAGTCCTGTTATACCTGTTTCTTCCATTTAAATATATTTCCCATATTCACGTCTTATTGTTTTGTTTCATGACCCACTGAGCTTAGCTAGGACCATCTATGTAACCATGGGTTTTGAACTATTGGAGCCTGGTAGACTCACCACACCAATGTGTACACAACTGAAGACAATGATTCCCCATCAGATAAGCTCTGCCAATAGGGAAGAGCAGGGCTGCATGGGTCCCATTTCCCGTTTGTGGCTGACTGTCAAGAGGACCAGTCTGGTGCAGGCCTAGAGCAGCTGCAGTGGGTTCGTGATTGCCATGGTTGTGGCCTACTCAAAAGATGACACTCCGGAGTCTTTCTCCCTGTCTCCCAGCTCTTATGTTCCTTCTGCTGTCTCTCCCATGAAGAGGAATGGTGCTTTAGAATAAGGGAAGCAAGCCCCAAAGCAAAGCCCTGGCACAAAGTTCAACTTCTTCTATGAATGTTCTGGAAGAAGGCAGGGAATTTAGAGTCAGCAAAAGAAACTGCATCAGCTAGCAGTTTGTGTTCAGATTTTAATGTATTCACCTCTGCCAAGACTAATTGGCCTGAGCAGATGGCAATGTTGCAAGAAAGACCTGTCTTCTAGATTGTTCTGGGGACAAAATTCAATAGTTCTTGGCTGATGGAAAGTCTTCCAGGTAAATAATGTTCTTATCACCCGACCTCATCCTAAATGGCTCCTGATGGTAGTGGGGTTGGTCTGCCTGCACCAACATAAGCAGTCTTAAATAGACAACCCCCTGCTTGCCAGGATCTGAAGCTGTCAGTGAGGTAAAACATTCAATCCATGAACTTATTTCTGTCCTGTCTGCATGCTAAGGATGAGAGATGAAGCCATTGTCTTCTGATTGTACCAGGTTTTTTTTTGTAGTACAGATTGAAACTTAATTTTGCAAAGAATCAAGCTTTAAGAAAATTAATTTGATTATGTGGATTTTCTTGTGATGTCCTTGACCCCTCTAGCACCCACAATCCTCTCTCCTGCCTCTTCTGCAGGATTCCCCAAGCTCCACCTAATCTTTGCCTGTGGGTCTGCATCTGTTTCCATCAGTTGCTGGATGAAGCCTAACCTGGGCTCATAGGAGCTCACAGAGACTGAACAGACAACCAGGGAGCCTGTATGAAAACGACCTAGGCTCTCTGCATATATTACAGTTGATCTACTTGTGGGACTCCTAACAGTTGGAGCAGGTCCTGTCTCTGACTCTTTTGCTGGCTTTGGGACCCTACTCCTCGAGGAATACTGGGTCGCCTTGCCCAGACTTAATACAAGGGGAGGTGCCTAGTCTTACTGCAACTTGATATGCCATATTTTTGGTTCATACCCATCGGAGACCTGCTCTTTCCTGAACAGAAACAGAGGAGAAGTGGATTGGGGGGTGGGTACAGAGAGGGCGGGGTGAAGGGACTGGGAAGAGAGGAGGACCGGGAAACTGTGGCAGGGGTGTAAAATAAAAAATTTAAAATGTAGCAAATCAAAACAAGATGGAGAAAAACTGAATTTGTAGGATTTTTATCTGCAGGGACCAAACATTACTTCTTTCCTGGCTATTTTACATAAATACATTCATGGTGTGTGTGTATCTGCCTCTGTTTCTGCCAACAGAAGACACTGTGCGCCACTTTAAAATCCCTTTGGCTTTCTCTGTGGCTTTCCACCACTCAGTGTGTCTGTCCTTTGAACTGCCTGCCTTCCAGCTTCCACCTTCATGCCACCCGTTCATGTGGAAGGTTACCAAAGAAGAGTCAAGAAAAGAGAAGGGTATTGCACAAGGAGTCAGAGGGAAGAGGTTGCTGAGGGGCCAAAGATTTAACTGAGAAGTAGGGTGAGTGTAGCATTTGTTGGCTTTTAGCACAATTACCATACTTAGGAAATGCACGGAATAGTTAATTAGGACTAAGTGAGCCCCTTTTAGAAGAGGCAGCAGGCCAGGGATCTGAATGTCAGATGTGTCAAAGATGTGGAAGGTTGGTCTCCAGGAGTCAGGCCCTGGAGGGTCTGCTGGAGGAGTCAGCCAGAGAAAAGCTACCTCGGGAAGAATAGGCTCAAACGAGGGCCCCAGGTAGCATTTGCATACTTTTCCTGCAAAGGCTTTCTAATGCATTGAGAGGAGATGTCAGTAATGTGGGTTTGGCTTTGTTCCGGGTGAAGGGCACAGGGAAACCAGCCTTTCTCAAAGCCTTGAGCTTGCTCCAGTGAAGTTATGTTCTTGAGGGCTGTTTGCACACCATTGTCTGTTTGAAGATCTTCTAAACCCAAAGGGCTCAAAGTCTCCCCTCCTACCAGCAGGGGAAAAAAAAGGAAATTTGTGTGGTGAAAATGGTTTGTGTTTCAGCCTGAACCCAAGCCCCTTTGTTCTTATGCAGAGAACGCAAAAGCACTGAGAGTCCCTTTTAGGTCCAAGCCAAATAGGCCCCTCCATAGCTTCCTTGCTGTCCACAAACAAGGCAAAATCAGCCCTCACTTAAGTCTTTCTTTGCCAACACAAAGGAGGTCTCAGCTCACTTACCAAAAATATGCTCCCCTCCTCAAGATAAAGAGCAGTTTTGAGTAGCATGGGTCATTTGCTTCCTTGTAGGATTTGCTGCACTACAAGTCCTCAGCTAGGGTCGCGTCCTAGCTGAGAGAAGCCGTTTGCACAGCTCTGCAGTGCAGCATTTCCTACTCTCCACCAGCATCGTATTTAGTCTGGTGCGATGGGCTTGTGATTGGAGTCTACGTCCAGTTTTTAGAATGATTCCTTCCTTGTCAAAGTGCTACATGGCATGTAGAGGTGTGTTCTCCCCTGTAAGTGCATGTCATAATATATGTTTACATGTTTGTAGTGAGCTGTGTGTTTCTGCAGTCCATTCCCATCCCGTATTTAGGGACCTGAACTCAAGACTTGTTTCAACTTCCCTAGTGTTTTTAATCCCTGTAAGTCAGGAAAATGTGTACTAAAAACATATACTCAGTCTTACTTTGTTTTCAGTCAGTATATTTGTTTGTAAGAGTAGTATGAACAGTTGTGACTGCCTTTTTAATTGACAGTTTCCCCCTGGAGCTTAATGACTAAGTAAAGAAATCTAGTATCTTCATATGAGTATGTGTGTATAAAATTTACAACATGTGAACTAAACATTCCTTGTAACTGATCAACTAGGATGTAAAATAAACTTGACATTGGAAGTTGGAAAAAATACATGCATTGTTTTATAGTGCCAAATGCAGGTTGAGTCTTTCCTTATAAAGGCCATTGCCTTATCACTTTCTTTTTAGTTGTTGATCTTTAAACTAGATTTTGGCTCACTTTAAACTTTCTTGGAAGACCACATACAAATATAAAATGGGAATAATGAGAAATGTATCTATGAAAACAGGGAATGTCTGTCTGATTTCCACAATCAAGGCAGAACTGATATCACATAAGGAGAGTGATTCACAGGCTCTGGCTTCTGGGAGAAAGGCTATGGACTCAGTGACAGAGAAACGAGGCAACTTTTATCAGGAAGCCCCTGTCTGGGGCTTCTGCTGCTGCTCTGAAGCTGGTGGGAATCCTCGTAGGTGAGACATCCGCAATGGCCGGTAAGAGCTTTCTGAACTTGTGAGTGGGAGGATGAAACGGTGCTTGCCACTTAGCTAACTATGTCAGTTTGGTTATGGTGGAGCTGCTGCCTCTGATCTCAGTGAACTCTCCTTGCTGGAAGTGCTGCATTCTGTCTCCTGCTTTGCATTTCCCTGTGAGAAGAATGTCTGATTTGGGGGGACTTGAATATACCTCTTTGTTGCTCAGCTTGTCAAGCATGGTGCTGTGCTCTCTTTCCCACCAGGAAGGTCAGGTCGCTAGGGGCCAATCTGTTTTCTGAAATGAACCCTACTGTCTGTCCCTGGTGTCTGACAGATTGAAACAGTTGTCTGTATTGCTGTGCTTTCAAGAGCGTCTAAATGTGTTGCTTTCTGAGTAAAAAGGTAATACATGTAGGGTCTGTTGAAGAAAAGAAAACCTTCTTAAGGGTTGGACTTCGGATGTTAATATTTATCTAAATGGCAAATTTAATTAACTTTCTAAGAGCATATTTACAGATTGAGGAAGTTGACTGTATGTACTGCACACACACACACACACACACACACACACACACACACACACACACACACACACGAAGATAAGCCTTCCGGCTGTGCTTTTAAAGACTGCATGTTTAATTGGAGTAATAAAATTACAAGGTGTGGAACTGTTTCTGTGGTGGACTTGCAGAGGTAAGAGGCTTTTGTTCACTCCAAATGCAGTTTTGTGTTTTTGGATCAGAGATATGTATAAAGCCTGGAGAAATTTGTACTGTGCTGAGCTTCACTTCAATACTCTCCAGATAATTGAGCTAATTAAATCTTTACCAACATTAACAAACTCCGGCATTCCTTGGACAGTGGATAATTATTGCATGAACATGGCGAGCTTAAACTAAACAGATGAAAATAGAGTTCTGTGGAATGGGTATTGAGTTTATTCCTTATTCATCTTTTGATAAGGTTTAATTAAAACTGCC
This sequence comes from Ondatra zibethicus, assembly GCA_004026605.1. Classification (NCBI taxonomy): domain Eukaryota; kingdom Metazoa; phylum Chordata; class Mammalia; order Rodentia; family Cricetidae; genus Ondatra; species Ondatra zibethicus. The sequence continues at coordinate 47,211 of PVIU01006158.1, read as the reverse complement.
TCTCTCCATTGTGGCAAGAATGAATGTGCTTGTTTTCTTAGTGAAAAGCAAATTATTCACTTCAGCCATGGTTCAGTAATCAAAGCCCTTGCAAAGTTTTGGGTTATAGTGTAGCTGTGGGTATATAATTGCTGCAATTCTGTATGAAGGCTTTATCTTTTTTTATTACTTCATTTTATTTATTTTTGTAGAACGAAGTTTATAAAAGTCCATTTTGTAATGTGGTGTGGAAGCACATGTGTTTGAAGTCTGGCTGTAGCTTTACGGTGTCTGGCTTCTTTTTAAAGGGTGTGTTTCTTAGAACTTCTTGTTAATATTGGAGGTGACAAGGGACAAACATTTAAATAGTGACATTTGTTTATTTCTGTTTTTTAAATTTTTACATTAGTGAGAAAAATGCAGTAAAACCTTTGACTATCTCTGGACCCCAAGGAGAGAAGCAACAGGCACTGGGAAGTCTTCATTTTTATTCTCTTTAATATTTTTGAAACTCATCAGAAGTATTTTCTCCACTGCTCTTTTAAAGAGGACACTCCCCCTCATGTTGGCGATGATTGTGTAGTGCAAAGAGACCTTATGTACACTGATGACAATCTCGTCAGCTTCGTCATGAATGCAGTGGTCTCTTCTCTTGGTTTTAATAAAACAAGAGATGACCACAGGGATGTAGGATATTTTGTGGAGCCAAAGCAAAACTAAAATGAGATGATGGGACTGCGGCATGCGTGAGGTCTCGCCGGCACCATTGTCCTAGGGTCTCAGTTCTGGCTTCCCTGCTTTTCTCATTCATGAGATAGGAACCAGGTAAGCTTGGCCTGTGTTTTGTCATGAGGAGGAACCAGACATCACTCTAGGTCCGCACTGCAGTGCCCCACAAGCGAATCCACCAGGATGGAAGGGTCCCACCTACCACCTCTTACTGCATTTTGTCCTTAGTACTGGTTGGTGGACATGCAGACTGAGCCATGCTCTGTATCTGCAGAACTCTTCTGGGTAATGAATGCAATGCTTTGAATTCCCTTGACGGAGCATGATTTCCCTGTGCTAGACTGGCGTGGTGTCTCTTAGGTGCAGGAAAGGACATAGTAAAGAAAAGCTGCCTGCACCGGTCACATGTAGGAGTCAGTTAGGTTTCATGAAATGATTATTTCAGCCAAGTGCATGCTTGTGTGTGTCTGTGTGCACGTGTTTGCCATGCTACACTAAGTCACTTAATAAAATGCATTTTCTTTCACAGTGAGCTGTGACCAAAACAAGTTTCAAAGCAGCCCCTGCTCCTCAGATCCCCTTCATTGCTTCTCCTGGGAGGCAGGGGGAGGGGAGTGTTGGGCAGACCTCCAGCCCCTGAACTTGCCCATCAAAGTAATTCCACTTTAATCTGCTTTACACTTTATGCTTCCACCTAAGATGTTTTTTTAACAAAGGACGCAATGGCCAGAAGATTGAAGGGACGGTTTCTCAGGTTTCCCTTAGGGTTTCCAGACCCAAGCACAGCAGCCATTGTGTTGTTTCTCTGTTTCAGAAAGATTTGCGAAGCCAGCTAGACCTGTGCTTTGTTTCTCTCTCCCTCTCCCTCCCTCTCCCTTTTCCTACTTCTTCTCCCTTCCTCCCCCTTCCCCTCCCTTTTCCTACGTCTTCTCCCTCCCTCCCCTTCCCTTCCCTTCTCTCTCTCTTTCCTCCCTCCATCCAAGCTGAATTTTCTTTCTCTAATTAATCCCATTTTTGAAAAAAGCTCTGAACAACACTAAATATAAGCAGACTTTAAAAGCTTTACAACTGAATAAAGAGAGAAGCCATTAGTCCTCCCCTTAATCGCTCCTGTTTGGTTCCTTAGAGAGAATCATGCAGTAGTGACTTGAGCATGGAGGACTTGGGAGCTTCTTCACATGCTCTGATGAGGTCCTGAGAGAGCTGAGGGCCGTGAAGAGAAGCAATTCCTCAACAAAGATAAATACGAAAAGAACAAAGACCTAAGAACAAAATAAGATGGCTTTTCTCAAAGTGTATTTTATGTGACTTCCTCTGGAAAGTTGAAATAGAGTCAGAGATTGTTTTTTTTTCCTGCCCTTGACATTGAATGAGGAGATCTATGTGACACAGACCGCCCCAAAGCCAGACCCTTCTACGGGGTTCTTATATTTAATGATAAGTTTTTCAGTACTTATTCGACAAAAGACGGGAGCCATTATGAGCTTCCTCCATATTTGCCTGCTCTTATGGACTTTTTGTTAGTCATTTATTACACAGTCCTGCTCTGTGGACTTCGCTGAGTTGCAGCTGCTTTCTGAAACTGGGGCAGTCCTGTGGAGGCCTTTGCCCAGCTTACAGCTGCAGCCAGAGCTCCGGGACCTCACTGTATGACTTACAAGCTCGGTATCCCGAGCTAAGTCAGCAGTTCTGAAGCTTGCCTTTCCAGCAGTGAAGCTCTACCTGTCTCATCAGCTTGTGGGAAGCCAGAATGTAGACTCTGGAGTATTTCTTCCAAAGTGCTCAGTAACTAAAATGCTTTCTAAGAACTCAGCGGCATCTGTGATAAACACAGGAGATTTATTTGAGTTCTTTCATGCCAGTTTTGGTTTCTTCAGCCATCTTCTTTCTTTATCTAGAATGAAAAGAAAAAATAGACAGCCCTTACAATGCATCTTGATAGTTGATACAAATGATAAGTAAAGGCGACAAAAGGAGAAAGGAAGATCAGACCTTGGGTTGGTATGAGTTGTCAAAGGGCTGAAGTAAAGAGTTCTATAGCGATTGAGAAGAGACATTCAAGAGATCTTTTCCTCAGTCAGTAACAAAGAAGCACAAATGAAGGACTGGATGGCTACCACTTGCTTGTGCGAAGCAGAGAAAGTGATAAAGAGGAAACAGTCATTGAAAGCGATAATTACAATTTCATCAGTAGTGGCCATTCCAAAGAAATCACCAATGTGGCATAGCCATATGTTGAAATGGAGAGCAATAGCCAGGAGGCTAATTAAAATTATGCCCAAGTGTTGAGAGTAGCTCACTGGCCACATGGCCCCTACACAAGGGTCCTCAAGGAGCTCTGCGAAGGAGGACAACTTGGCTAAGTCTGGGAAGGTAGAACTGAACCCGTCAGCAGCAGCCTGAGGATGGGAATTCAAAAGCAAAACTGAAGATTTACTCTCTCCAGACATGAGAGAGCTCTGATGAGATACACATCAGTATTTGAAGGCTGGGCCACTGTTGCTGAGCTGCGGGTAGAGGTCAGCACTGACAGGAAAGAGGGTAAGGTCAGACCGGAAGACAGAAGTGCCAGGTGTGTGCCACGTGCCTGTCTCCCTCCCTGACGACCAGCCAGGGCATCCTAACCTGCAACTATGTGTCTTTCTCTTCCTGTAGAAACACGTGTGTAGTTGGAGCCTGGAAATATGTGATAAATACTGATCTCCTCCATGGAGCATTTGCCTGACTCAGTGTTTTGAAGCTTTCAGATTAGAGTCAGTCAGATTTCATGTAAAAAATACAATTTTCTGCAGTTCATTAAAGAAATGAAAGAAGGAAAAACAGAGCAGTGTCAGCTTCCATTGGCTTTGAGTGAAGCCCCCAGGCCCTCTACCTCCCTGCCACTAGGGAGGGCTGTGTCCTTTAGCTCTGTTTATTTTGTGGATGGAGGAAAGAGAAGCAGCATCTGTCTTCTGTTTCTTCCTTGTGATAACCTAGTACACATCTCTCACTTAAGTCGTCTTCCAGAGCCTTACTAAAGCTCATCTTAGACGTGTTTCAAATTTTCTGACAGTTAATCAGGTTTATTGTTACATAAAGTTTCTTTGAGGTAAACTTGCCTGTTCCACAGCACATGGCAGAATGCTACCCACAAAGTGAAAGATTTTCATATAGTTTCTGGGGATCCAGGAGTGAAGGGAGTTTCTAAGGAAGAAAAGATTGTCATGGGACTAAGTGACAGAGACGAGTGAGAGCCAGAAGACAAGCCAGCAAACATGTATCAGATGTCAGCAGATCACGGGGATTCCCTAAGCTGATGCAGGCATGTAGGAGACAGCTCCCGTGTTCCAGCAGTTCCACTGTAAGTGGCCTTCAATGATAGCTCTTTCCATTCCGTGTTAAATGTGAAATGTACTGTCCAGTACAGTAATAACTAAAATGCAGCCTAGCAGGAGAAACGAACTTTCGGGAGCAGGGCCAGGGAGAAGGTGGCATCCGAGATAGAGCTGGAACATCAGAATTGGTACTTAACAATCAACAACCCTTTCGAGGAAGGTTCGTCCAGCCCAGGAAGGTTGCCAGTCAGAGTATATTTGGAGCTGGAGAAGAAATGCAGTAGCTTTGACAGGAGATTCTGTGAGGGTTATAGGTCTCCGAAGAAAAGCAGAAAACATATCAGAAGACACACAAACCACTTTCCATAAACTCTGCTTAGCGCCAGAGTCTGCCATGCCATAAAGCCCAGTAAGGTTAGTAGTGACAATGGCAATAGCATCTCCTTTGTTTCCTCAGCACTGGGGATGCAGGCCAGAGCCCTCTGCCCATGATAAGCAAGCATGCACACGCTAGGCAAGTGCTGTACCGTGGAGTCATAACCTGGTTCCTTATCTCACTCACAGAGTGCTTGGTGCATGTGGAAGCCACATGGAGCACTATGCATGAACCCGCTCATGGAGTCCTGAGCACAGCATGCTCAAGAGTGCCTTTAAACCTCTTCTTTACTGTGGCTCTGTAGTAGAGTTTGATGTCAGGGATGGTGATGCCTCCAGAAGTTCCTTTATTGTATAGGATTGTTTTGGCTATCCTAGGTTTTTTGTTTTTCCATATAAAGTTGATTATTGTTCTCTCAAGGTCTGTGAAGAATTTTGTTGGGATTTTGATGGGGATTGCATTGAATGTATAGATTGCCTTTGGGTAGAATTGCAAAGGTAGGATCAACACAGTAAAAATATGTTGATCCTACCAATCTAAGAGCATGGGAGATCCTTCCATTTTCTGATATCCTCTTCAGTTTCTGTCTTCAAAGACTTAAAGTTCTTTTCAAATAGATCTTTCATTTCATTGGTTAGTGTTACCCCAAGATACTTTATGTCATTTGTGACTATGGTGAAAGGTGATGTTTCTCTGATTTCCCTCTCCGCTTCTTTATCCTTTGTGTATAGAAGGGCTACTGATTTTTTTTTTTGAGTTGATCTTGTATCCTGCCACATCACTGAAGGTCTTTATCAGCTGTAGGAGTTCTCTGGTAGAGTTTTGGGGGTCACTTATGTACACTATCATATCATCTGCAAATAACGAAAGTTTTACTTCTTCTTTTCCAATTTGAATTCCCTTGGTCTCCTTATGTTGTCTTATTGCTATTGCTAGAACTTCAAGCACTATAATGAAGAGGATATGGAGAGAGTGGACAGCCTTGCCTTGTTCCTGATTTTAGTGGAATGGCTTTGAGTTTCTCTTCATTTAATTTGATGTTGGCTGTCGGCTTGCTGTATATTGCTTTTATTGTATTTAGATATGATCCTTGTATTCCTAATCTCTTTCACCAAAGCCAGCTGAACTGGGACTGAACTAGCATGGGATCAAATTGGACCCTCTGAATGTGGCAGACAATTGGGGCAGACTGAGAAGCCAATGATAATGTCACTGGGATTTGTCTCTACTGCATGTACTGGCTTTTTGGGATCCTAGTCTATTTGGATGCACACCTTCCTAAGCCTGGATGGAGAGGGGAAGGCCTTGAACTTCCCACAGGGCAGGGTACCCTGTCCTGTCTTAGGACTGGAGGGGGAGGAGGGAGGGGGAATGGGGGAGCAGGAGGAAAGTGGGAGGAGGGGAGGAAGTGGAAATTTTGATTCCTATTATTTATAAAGTAATAAAAAAAACTCCTCTGCATGGGTGGAGTCTGGGACCGAAGCTCAGCAGCAGTGTGCTTGCATCTGTAAACTAATAGTGTATCATTATTGCCTTTATCACTGTCCTGTTATTCTGCGTCTGACAAGCCTACTTTATGTAAGATGTTTCCATTATAATCAGATTAAGCCTATGCAATTATTTCATTGCTAATATCTAAAGGAACTTGGCTACCTCTGGAGATAAAATTAGATATTCAAGAACTACAGTGCTCCTCAAACCCTGTCCAAATTGAGTTAATTAATCTGTAACTTGAACACCCTAAAGGCCCTATTTAAATACAATTTCACTATGAGTGAGAAGCCCAGGGAATCTTGATTAAAACTGAATGCAGTCAGAAAAAAAAAAGCGTGAATCTGTCTTTAATCTAAAATTCTCAACATGAAAATGTGGCAGAAGTGTCATTGTTTCAGTTGGTTCTTCAATATATATCACAGTTGGTTATTAATAAAATGATAATGTTCCTTGTAAATTTTATGAAAGCACATTGGTCTGAAGGCACCTGAGATTTCTGCATAAGCATTTGGTGTTTTAAGAAACACATGTATTAGATGCTGTCACTGTGGGCCATATTTGGATGGTATTGGCATCTCATAAATGTTTCTTTCAGGATAAAAATACAGTTAGAGCAGCAGAATTTAGCTGAAGCCTTAGTCGCTGACCAGTTCTGATGGGGCCAGGCAGCTCTCCCTGTTTGTTTAGAGAATAACCAAAAGAACAGAAGTCATGTGTTTTGAGGTGCTTTGCTCCAACTGTACTATAATAGTGATTTTTAGTATGAACACCTGATAGGAAGATTAATTTTCATTTCTTAAAATACTAATCAGTAACTCCAGAACACCCTGATGCCTTGGAGCCTCTGACAACTGTTGGCTTTTTTGAAAGTTATTTAAAAATAAAATAAAACAAAAGCAAGGTAAAGAATCAAAATAAAGTATGCAAAGGCAGAAATGATCAAAAGGTAAATCATAAGCTCTCTAGCACTTCATTTCCACCTTAAGACTTTAATTGTACACTAAAGATAGCTGTTAGAGACAGCACAAAGAGAAACAGGGCAAGCGGCTCCATTCTGGTTTAAGCTCTGAACATTCACGTTCACTTGTTACACTTGCGTAGCAAATTGTTGAAGCTTGAGCAAGGAAAGCCATTGGTGTCTGCTGCACGGGTACAGCGTGTGCTCAGAAGCAGAGCTCTCACATTCCCAAGGAACTGCATGCCAGAGGAGGGGCGACCCATTATTCTCTTCCATATTTTGGGATTTCAAGTTGATGCAATAACCCTGAATTCCTGAAGACCTGTTCTGATCCAGCAGTATTGCTGCACCTTGTTGAGTGCCTTATTCCTCTAGACATAGCTTTTTAGAGGGCTGAACCTTAAATTAATAAACCAGCCAGGGCCACATGCTGACATGACTTGAAAGTTAACTGGAATTTATTGGTCTGCAGCCTACAAGCTGTTCGATGCCATGCTGCACAGAAGAAAGCCAGCCTTTAAAGTTGCCAACAATTTTTTTAAATTACCTCTAGAAAGATCTTTTACATCTTTAGACACAGCTGTTGTTGGTCTGTAACCTCCTCCCCTCCACTCCTCACCTACCAGACTGGGTCATTAGTGGCTGGTGTTGACAACACCATGGCTAACACAATACCCGTGCTCACATTCCGTTTCCTGAGTTAGTGACGGGAAATGAAGAAATGGCGTCCCAGGCAAGCCACACCACGGCCCCTGTCCATGAGGAAGTTCAAGGCTGTCTTGAAGCTAGTTCTGAAAGGTGGAAGGCAACTAGACAGTCCTGTTTCCTTTACTGGTCTGCCAGGGATGGAACTGCCCTTAATTTCCCAGGGTCATTGAGCCTAGGCTGCTGTCTGGTGGCACCAGTTGTGTAAATCTGGGTCCTTCCTATCATGTATCCAAAGGAGCCTTTTAAATTTCCAAGGGACCTCTGCTTTGTCAGGTTAAAACACCTTCATTTTTCTGTCTTCCGTGTGCCCATGGTTTTCTTTCATCACACACACACACACACACACACACACACACACACACACAATTATACACAATCATTGAAGCTTTTTTCCCTGCTATTTAAAAAATACTATTTACAATATTTTATTTCCCTGTTTCATTGGTCTATTTTATCATTGTCTGCTGTTTTTATCTTTCTCAGAAGTCCTATTGTGGAGGGGAGAACCATGTTTTAGGGTATCTTACTGTCAGAAAAAGGCAGATGGCAGGTGGGCCTGCAGATTTCTTTTCCCCCAGCATGCTCACTGTGAAGATAATTTGTATGTTGAGTAGAAAACCTAGCTAATGTCCACGTATGAGAAAATACTCTCTCCTAACTCCATGTTAACTATATTTATAAAGCATTTTTTGATGTAGAGATTTGTCAAGGGCATCTCAAAAGTTTAAAATGAATGACATGCACTGCTTATTTGCCCTCTCAAATAACTAAAAATTGTTGGTGCACTGTCCTCTCTATATATACAAGCCATATAATCTTTGCCCTAGCAGACTGTGTTTGCGTATGTGATAATTATCTTCCACATCAGTGTGGCTATTACCAGCATGCATATATGTTGTGAGCTTGTGAGTCTCAGGATCAAAACCATTCTTTATTTTTTCCTGCATAAAAAAAACCTAGATAGGGCCATAAATAATCCAGCATAGCAACAAACTGAAATTATTCCTCTTTTGGTATGATAATGTCTATTCTTCTAATCTATGATTCTAATTATGCTTGATCTTCACATTAGCATATTTTAACATTCAAATCATCAAGGAATTAGTCAAGAAACAAATAGAGATCTACAGTTAAAGTTGATATGTGTACACCTGTCTGTCCACACACACACACGTGTAAATCTACACAGATACACATTTGCAATAGTTACCTTAAAACTCAAAGTAACATAAATAGTGAAATTAAAAGTTGATTTTCAAAAGTAATCTGTAGTCCAAATAATGGAGTAGATACAAAGCTACATTTCATTTATATTAAAAAATTTGCCGTCCCCTGCCTCTCTGTAAGATGTACTGGTAGTGTCTTTGGGGATGGTGAAGTTTGTAAGTTAATAGTTAACACTGGTGCTGTAGGGTAGACGGTACCGTGACCCTATAAACACAACCCTATTCTGGATGTGTAGGTTACAGTGTCTGTGGAATTAGAGTACCTGCTCCTAAAGACAGAGCTTTCTTTTTGGAGAGACAGCAGTGAGTCTGGTCTGCATACTTGGAGGAGACTCTTGGAAGCACCATGGAGAAAGTATAGTTAGATGGTAGCTTGCCATCCTTAAACATATTATTTTATGATTTTATTTCCTTTATATCAGTACATGTCCATAAATGCTGGTCTGTTTCTTCCTGTTATGAAACACCTGTATAAGACGAGATATAGCTTCTACCCATGAGCATATCCTACAGGTTAGCAACAACAACTCTTGAAATTTTCTGTGAAAAGCACAGTGAGCCATATGTAAAAATGTATGTACCCTACATTGAAGACCTTATCCTTTTAGAACCCTCTGGATGGGCCCACAGTCTTAGTTTATTTCTTTTAATTGGTAATTTTTATTTCACACTCTGATTTTTGCCATAAAATAATATTTCCCTCCTGAAGAACTATTCTATGAATATAGGCAGAAGAGTTTTTTCTAGACACCAAGTACATAGCTGTCAAAGAGAGGAGATTTCAGCAGACACAGATGCTAGATAGCATCTCCCTCCCTAACAGGTGGGGAGAAACACTGAGGACTTTATTTCAAAACATTTATTTGCCCTTCCAAACCCCTTTGCAGAGCATCCTGGCCTTCAAGTTTTAAAAACGTCACTTTCGTTACTGCCCCATTCCTGTTCCTGTTTTGACCTTTTGCCTTTCTTAAGCACAGGCACATAGAAACATGCAGGATTCTGGGTGTGAGGGGGAATTGCTGATGGCCTGCAAGTGACAGTCTAATAGTGTTTAGCACTTCAAACCCTCTTCCCTTGGCATGTAGCTAATGCCTGCAATGTTAATATTCCTTAAAAAGAACATACGTTCCAACCCCAGTGCCTTGTCAGACACACTCGAGTCTGTTAGCAATTGTAGGCTGACGGGCTTGTTCTCATCCATACATCTGTCTTTACAGTTCTCTCCATTATATACCCTGTGCAAGTTCAAAGTCTGATGATGACATTGAAAGCACGTGTCTTGCTTTTATTAGCCAGCTCAGAACTGCTTTATGTGAAGATACTAATCTCCCATATGGAATTAAATATGCCATATGGATATGTTACGGCTGCCCTGATACATTCCTGGTATTCCATTGCCTCGTCCCCTTGCTTTATGGACCCGGTGTACCCAGATCTATATTTGGGGGAGCTGATTGACGCGGAAAGTGCGGGATCACAGTGTAGTGATTTCACGCCCAGTTGTTGGCTAACAAGGCACCATGGTCTTCATTTAGTGAGACCTGGTGGTCAGAGATGAAGAATGATGTCGGGCCCAGCTGGCACTGTGACAGAGCAAGCAGCTTAAAGGACTGCAGGGCTCCAAGTGTGAGGGAATTGTCTCTTCCCAGCAGGTATGGGTTAGATCTAGACAGAGTCCATTGTCTTCAGGATGCTAACTGGCCTGCTAGTTCATAAATCCAAAAACCCTACAAGATCCTCTACCCTGAAGGAAGCGGGAGCGATGATAGTAGTTTATTTAATACTTTTAATGCGACAGTGTGCTAGCTCTTGCTCAATGGCTCTTTACAAGATGATGTTTTTATGTTTAAAGCATTTTGTGTAATTCCCTTTCCATCTCTCCTTTCAGTTGAAGACTATTAGATCAATTAATTAGTAGTATGTTTAATGAAGCCTACTCAGACAGTCCACCACACCTTCTTGTGTGTTTGCGTTGTTTTTCACACACTGACAGATTTTTTTCATGTCATTATTTAAAAATGAGCAAGACCTGAAACTTATGCCCTGTCTAAGTATGCAGGTGTGTGTGTGTGTGTGTGTGTGTGTGTGTGTGTGTGTGTGTGATCAATCACTGGTCAATTCATACAGTTCTTATGCATTTAAACTTCAGTATGTACTAATTGTTAATAAGTAAAATGGCTTGGTGAATTTGGCCTTAACTCCATGTTTAAAAAGTAGTTTGTTAAGCTAACAGTACTCCGAAGAAAAGCACGAAAGCTGGAGTTTTTAAGCAAACTGTTCTCAAGCATGGTAGAACTGTCATAAATATGCTAACTCCAAATGACCCATGAGAGACCTCAGCTTGAAGGGTAGCCTACATTCTGTGTGTACTCAGATATAGTGCAATTTAGATTTTGATTCAGATGTAACTTTTAGGCCGTTAATCTAAATTGACTAGGTTTTACTGCAATAAGCACAAGATTATTTTTTTTTAATTTTGTCTTATTAATACATAAAACATTTTTAATGTGTTATCATGGAGAAGTCTACACAGGAGTCATTATTAATATTTTCCATTAAAATCAACAATATTCCAAAGATTGTATATCCCATGAAGTAGACATTGATTCTTTAAATCCAGAGGCTCTTTGTGCTTCTGCTGCAGGGCAGCGCCCTCTCTGCTGCAGGGCAGCGCCCTCTCTGCTGCAGGGCAGCGCCCTCTCTGCTGCAGGGCAGCGCCCTCTCTGCTGCATCCACACCCCAGCAGTCAGGCTGTTTTTATAATTTGGGACTGAGGACTCAAAAGTCCCACTTAACCATTGTAAGTCAGCCAGGAGCATCTTCATTACAGAATCATGAACTTGATGCAGAATAGCCTATTACAAATGGCTTAGTGTTCAGATTCAGACAACTACAAACCTAATCAGGCTCCTAGTCTTTGCAAAACTTCACCAGTTGAAAAGTTGAGGAAATGTCATTAGCCTTACAGAATGGGATGAGGGCGTCAAATTTCCCTGATTCCAGCATTAGATAGGATTCCACTTACAGCTGGGCATTTTATGATAGTTTGATGTTATTTCTCTGAATTGTTTAAAATGCTATTTAAAATCATGCCTGCTATGATTTTAAGCACTCCAAATAAAAACTGATTTTGAAGAAGCTATGTCAGATGAAACTGATTGACTGACTCTAATTCAGTATTGTGGAGAGATTTTAGTGTTGCAGGTCCCAAGGGTAATTGCCTAGGCTAGTTCTAGTCCTGCAGAACAGCCATCCCTGGACCACCTCTGCTTCTGAACTAACTTCTCATGACTAATGGATACAAACCTTTTGCAATCCATTAACTTACCTGACTACTAGCTTCCACCAGCCCAAAAGCTAGGAGGATCATCAGATGGCATCTTGGGCCTTTGGACAAGCTTCCTCCATCTCTCCAGACCCACCTCTGTGAGATACTCACCAATATATTTTAAACTTGCCTTGATTTGTAACTTTCTTTTGTTCTGTAAAACTATGAAATGTCTTCAAACTGGTTTCACATTGAAACAGAATTTGGGGTAACCTATATCTGTGTTCCCAGGCTGTAACTCACTCAGAATGGCTCCAGATAAACTGTTATTCTCTTAAAAACAAAAACAAAACAACAACGAAACCCCCCTGGTTTTAAACAATCCCCCTCACTGATTTCCGAACTTGGTTCTACAAAGTCGCTTTTGTTCAATATCCAGTAGGACATAAGGAAAGTGCTTCCTTTTCTCTGTGTATTCTCCATTGGATTCAGTTTTACACCCAGGTAGATAACATCATCTCTCGCCTCATTACAGCCACTAAGATGGCAAGTTTGCCCATCCATGAGGTAAGGATATGACCTACATGCTTTCAAAAGAAAGATGTGAAGTTGTTTATGGAAATGAAAACCAGGACTGGCGTAAGAGAGTAGTCATTGCGGTGTGCAGACTGAGTTAGACCCAGGCATTATGTAAAACCAAACCTGTGTGTTGGCATTATGGTAGCCTTAATTGCAACCAGTGGATTTGCTGGATTTGAGTGGTTATAGCTTCTCCAGAGCCCCATAGAAAAATTATAGCTCCCCAAAAGACCACTTACTCATACAACACTGAGTCTCATGAGTCATAGTAGACCCTTCTGGTCACCATAGACACATAATAAGTTAAGAGTAACTTAGGAATAGTGCGGGAAATACCAACTAAGATTACTATTTGAGATCACAGTCATTAAAGTTTCTTCCTTCTCCCTTCACCCATCTTATTACTGAATCATAGTCTTATAAAACATTAATATGCTGGATGGAAATCCCACTGCATTGAGTTTTTAAGTTTATTTGTATACATCAACAAAACTAAGTGAATCTAGACATTTCCTTTAACTATAATATTCCTTTATCTCATTAACATTTTTCTGGTGCTAGTGATGTATTCTGTTAATAAGTCATGCTTCTAGGATTTTCCCTAAGCAACTTATTTTACATACAAATTTATATACTTACTTTAATATATAGTTTAGTACTCAAATGCTTGTTGAGTAAATACTGTGTACTCTGTGTTGGCGCTAGAGAGTGACATTAGAGATACTGTTACGCTTAAGGAATGGTAGCTGGGAAGTTCAGATGCATATAGACATACCAGTATAGTCTAGGTAGGGAGTGTGTAGACCACGTGTGAACAGTATGCTGTAGAAGACAGTGTAACCACCAAGGTCAACATATAAATAAAGCACATAAGTGTAAGAAGCATCTGTGACCCTGTGATAGCATCTGTCTGCCTGTGATAATGGCCTTTGTAGGAAGTGCACACCTCATGTGCTCAGTGCCATTCTAAACATGTCAGAATTAAACAGAAGCACCAACCATTTTATAAAGAAATCCAGGGTGTGCTCTAAAATCCCAGTGAGAGATTGGTGCACTGTGGCTCTGACCTAAGGACAGGCAGAGCTCTGACTCCCCTCTCCCTGCTGCCAGGCTGATGGGGCCTAGGTAAAGAAAGTGCAGCAAGGAGCCCAGTCTGACTATAGTTAAAGATTCTCCTGGAAGATTCCAAGGTTGGGAATGAGGAACCAATACGAGGCCCTAGACAGAGGGACTTGAATTCAAGCTATAGAAACTCAACTTCGTGCACCAGACAGTTAGCAGTGCTGTATCCCTGAGCAAGGAAGTGGCACCAGGGGAGAAGTGCGATTTCAGTGCTGTTTGGAATAACGTTTATTACGCGGAGAGTTCGGACCTTATGTATCATACAGTCATTGGAAAAGATTGGGAACAGAAATGCATAAACACAAACCCTTAGCCCAGTGTCTCAGAAACAGTTTTGGTTAATATTCAAGTATATATAGGTATATATATTCCATTTTGGTTAATATATATATATATATATATATATATTCCTGTTTGGTTAATATTCTGTATATATATCTTCTAGTTTGGTTAAAATTTAGGTATATATCTTCTGGTTTGGTTACTATTTTGGTATATGTCTTCTGGTTTGATTAAAATTTAGGTACATACCTTCCAGTTTGGTTAATATTTAGGTATATATCTTCTGGTTTCATTAATCTTTTGGTAACTTTCTTCTGGCTTGGTTAATATTTTGGTATATAACTTCTGGTTTAGTTAATATTTAGGGTCATATCTTCCAGTTTGGTTAATATTTAGGTATATATCTTCTGGTTTGGTTAATATCTTGGTATATATCTTCCAGCTTGGTATATATCTTACAGTTTGGTTAATATTTAGGTATATAATCTGGTTTGGTTAGCATTTTTGCTAGATACCTTCTGGCTTGACTAACATTTGGCTATATATTTTCCTCCTTAGTCCACTTGAACATTTTTCCTTATGATGGACAGTTCTGCAGAGTCAGGCCCGATGCTGCCATCTCTCTCGTGAGTAGATCACAGTATCTCTCACCAACCTGTGCAAACTAAAGTTATTTCTAATTTTGCCCTCTTATGATTCTTGTATTTCCTTAAGGTAAATTTCCAAAAATTTGACTGACTAGGTTTCAAACCACAGGTGTGGTTAGTTGATGTTGCTGGGTATTTCTTTCCTTAAAACACGATTTAGGAACATGAAGTGATGTCCTGTGGAGTGGAACTTGGGTAAGAAATTCTGTGTGAATTCAGTATCGCCCTCATTAGCTAAATACCTTGAGTTCAGATCTTGCTTCCTGTTGCTGTGTAAGCTAGATAAACCAGTCTCCCCGCCATGGTTTTTTCCTAGGCAACTGGCTAACTCTTGTGAAACAGTTAGGGCTGAGCCTGCCATATCAAACCCAACATTGTTAAATGAGTGAGGAGAGTGCACAGAGGACACGTGGGAGAACCAGTAGGTTCTGTGACTCATTGGCTATCAGAGAGGCCTTGCAAGTGTGGCCAAGTTTTCAGGCCTACAGGAAGGACTATTTGGGTGGTGGAGAAGGCCTCTATCTTTAACTATGCTGAAGTAGACGGCAGGAAATGGACTCCAGCTGGTGCATGAGGATTTCAGGGCAAAGACTGAGAAAGGGCAGCGTGGATTTGGCAATGAAAATTGCTCTCTTGGCATTCAAGAAGATGTGCTCTAAGGGCAGGGCTCAGAGTCCTGAGCCCAGGAGGAAAGGGGAGGAAGGGTAGCGAGAAGACAGAGCCCGGAAGCAGAGGAGCCCTGAAGACAGAAAAGACTCCATCACAAAGGACAACCACATGGGTAGTGATGATGATCATATAGGAGAGGGGACAGCTGGCAGTGCCAAGTGGCATAGGCTTCAGGGTGACTGGAAGAGAACAGTCTCTACCTCTAGTTAAGAAAAGTTACAAAGTTGGAATGCTCTTGGAGTTTTCTGTGAAAAATCTTCCATTAATTTTCCTGTTAGCTTAAATGTTCTTAATTTTAATCACTGTTTGCCCTGGTGATTTTCAAACAGCCTAGATGCCTTCATTCCGCAGTGCGCTGTGTTTTAAGGCAGTTTGTGGAGCCGTCCACCCAGTCTCTTGCTTGCTACAGATCGTTGTATCTCGTTCATTATTGTCTTGAGCATAGTTGCTGAAGCATTTGGTTCATGTAACCATTAAAAATGCATGAACAAAAATGCTGTAAAATAAACAAGGCTGCGATGTTTTATGCAATAACCGCTTGCCAAGTTTCCCCTTTGAAACTGGAGCCATTTTTATGTCATTGGAGTGTAGTAGAATGATCTATAAACAAGATTTCTGTTGGGTTTACATATTAAAACAGATGAAATCATTTTAAATAAAATGTTAAAAACATTTACTTCCTAGCTTAGATGAAGCTTCATCCAAAAACATTTGAAAAAATAATCATCCACCCCAAATTCTAAAAAGGAAGGCAGCAGGAAGGAAGGAAACCAAGTGTTGATCCCCAGTTCATTTGCTACCTAAACCTGAAAGAGTATTTTTAAGATCTAAATCCTCAATCACAGACATTAATCATTTCTTCTATTCTACTTTGTGCAAGCCATCATTTCCCTGTGTTTACATTTTGGACTTAGCTTATGAGCACCCATTTTTCACCTTCTAGCTATCTCTGTCCTCTCAGAACTAGCTCCTTGCTCTTAGCAATTCCTGTTCCTTTCAGTGTTCAGTTTGGTTTTAAACTGAATGGCGTATAATTTCTCTGTTGCCCTGTGCTACCTGACTTTGCATCAAATTATTCAGAAATTAGAGAAACTGATTTTTCTCTTAAAATGTGTAGCCAGGTGACTTTAAATCTTGACACTAGATTTAACTGGGCTCCCCCTTCCATTCTCTATTATTTCATGGGTTCACTGCACAGCCCTGAGCCCAGATGGATTCTTTGTAAGCACTGTTTGACAAGGATTTGGAGGAGGGAGGGGGAGAGCCTTTTTTCCTCTTTGCCTACAGCTGCTCTCAACACGGCTCATCATGATGGGAAGGAAATGAATAAAGATGAGTTATCTGCACTGACAATCAGCCACAGAGTAGAAGCAGCTCACACTCCCCAACCCGTCTGTGAATTTAGCAAGGAAAAGGAAGCATTGCCACCAGTGATTTATTTGTATATTAATATTGACAGGGTTATCTTTTCAATCTTGTACCTTTGAACATTTGGGGCATTTGTGAAAAGCCATATGGCTTTCTGGGTGGTTCACATCACATCCTGTGCATTGGAAGCCATTCACACTGCACCTTTTGGCACGATCCACACTGAGCACTGAACAGAGCTGTGAAAACGCCATAACAAGTGGCAGTTAAGGAAACGTTGCCGGGTTGAATTGGCACTTTTTGGATCAGCCTTCATTTGGATGGCACAGCCTGTTTTATTTTAAGTTGCAATTGTTTCATATTTTGTGTATTATATGTCTCTGGTGATTGATTTCTATCCTCGAGACCTAGATATCTTAAGTGCTCGAAACAATTTAAGCATTGAAGCATATGGAAAGAGAAATTTGAATTTGGGTTCATATTAGGGCAAGGAAGGGATAAAAACTCACAAGAAAGGTTGTTCTGTCTTATGTGTTTCCTCTTTCTCTACAAGGAGAATGAGCACATAAGTCTGAAAGGCAAATTGTAGCTAAGATTATCTATTGTCGCCTGAGATACTGGTTTATGAGCGCGTGAACTCTGACCACAGTCAGCTTCTGTCCTTGATGGTCAAGAAGACTACTGTGCTTTGTTCTTCACAGACCCCATACTGCTTCTAGCTATGCTCCATTTTCACAGATATCTGGATTCAAATCCCAGCAACATCACGTCTTACTGTGTGTCCGTGGCCAAGTGGTTCAACGTTTCCCAGGCTCACAGTCTTCATTTCCAGCTACTGATCTCACAAAGCTGCTGTTGTCAGTGAATGGCAGCATTGAAATATTTGATACAAAAAGATTAACATTGTATAGTATATACCATTGGTGTATCTCAGTGCTTCATTTACTTAGGAAACATTGAGGTACTGCAGCCTGCCCTTTAATTGTTCAGCTTCCAGAACGAACTTTCTGGGTTTGAACATTAGCTCTGAAACATTCGTTTTTGAGTCCAGGGGCATCAAATTTATAATCCAGAGACTTGCACTGAGAAATTACTGATACAACTTCTTCAATCACTTATACTAGTACTTGCTAGACGTGTGAAAAGTTCTCTTCACTCTTATTTGCTGACCTTATAGGGTTGTTGGCAGGCAATACTGATATCTGTGATTTCCGGCATGCTCGGCATAGACAGTAACTGGAGTACCATTCTGTGTGTGTAAGTACATATATGTGAAGATACATATGCATGTGTATGTGCACATGTATGGGAGGCCAAAGGTCAGCCTCAGGTGAGTTCCTCAGGTGTTGTCTACCTCCATTGAGGCAAGGTGTCTCTTTAGCCCAGCACCCACCAGGTGGACCAGGCTGGCTGACCAACAAGCCCTAGGTATTTGCTGTCTTCTCAGTGCCGGGATTCCAAACATATACTACCATGTCCAGATTTCTCTCATGCACTCTGAAAAGAGCAAACTCAGTTCCTCATGTTTGTGCGGCAAACCCTTGACCAGCCCAGTCATCTCCCTGGCTCCTGTTGAAGTGTTCTTAGTTAGAAACCTCTGGTGCATTAGCTCCTCAGAGCATCCGCCTGGCTCTTAGCATGTGCTACTGTTGTGCTTTTCCAAATCTGTAATGAGTTCAAAGCTCCCAGTAAACTTTACTTCTCATGCTGCTCGTTTGCCAAACAGAGAATTTCTGCCTTCAAGTTAGGCTGTCACATCCCAGACCCATTAGTAGAGATGCAGATTGATCGCAGGACATATATTAGTGGAATTTGAGACATTCTCTAATTTCCTAACATCCTTCCCAAGATTAAACAAATTACATGGAAAGGTGTTGTAGAAAAGGAAGTCTGTGAGTGCCCATTCCAGATGATCCTTCTGCAGTGACAGACACAAAGAACTGGGCAAAGAAGTTACATCTTTCCCCAGTTTAGACAGTCAGATAACACAGGCTTTTCAATGCTCTGTGTGTCTAAAGACACCTCAGAAATGTTAGGCTCTTGAGCACCAGTGCTCCAAAGAAAGAAGAAATCCCGTTGAGTTACAATGGCATACCCTGCACAGGAGAAGACGTTACAGCCGTGACACTTTATTCAAGGTCCAGCAAGTGTGACATGCTACTAATAAAAGAAAAAGAAAAAGGTCTGTGTCAATGTTGTGCTCCTGTTTTATGGATGTGGAACAATACTTGATACTTAGGAAGCTAGGCTCTTGCAATTCCCTTGTAATGAAAAGCAGTACTGCTTGGGCAAACATTTTCTGGCATCTTTATACTTATCGTAACTGAAAACAGAGAAGGGCTAACTTGGTATCATGACTGTGAGTTATTATCTTCCCTTACTGAAAACAAGTTGTAGACCATCTTACCAAGAAAAATATGGAGGGCACAAAGGGAACTGAGTGCTTCTGGTTACCCACGTATAATAGCATCATGGCCATAGACTGCTCTGCTAAAGACTCGCCATGATGATGCCCTTACCTGTTGCTGTGATCCAAGATAACACAGAATCCTCTTTCTCCCTGTTGCCTGCATGGTAAAGATGACAGCATCACGAGAGGATAATTATGAGCACAAGAAAATGAGAGGAGATACCGGAAATGGGAAGTACATATAACTACCAATTCCCGTGGCCAGTATTCAGAGTCTAGATTCTCTGAAGCATCCCTTCACACTTGTCGTTTTAACTGCTAGGAGCAGAGCAGTGGACTAGACCCGCAGATTGCAAAGCACAGTGGTCTTCATGAGAGAGGGAAGGTTTCAAACCTGCACAGGAGGCAGCAGTGTGAGTTGTACGTCTCTGAACCAGGAGACCTTGGCTCTGGCGTGGACTATTCCCCCTGCAGGTGGCTTTTGAGTAGGCTTTGTTCATGTTGTAAGTTGTAGTTGTAGATACTGTGAGTGGACAGAGAGTCCAGCAAGAGCTGCCCCACATAGAATCGATGGTGTAGTCACCAAAATTGGTAAAAATGATGGGTGTAAAGCTGAATGCCTGAATTGAAACATAGAAATTCTCTATATAATTTACAACATATATGGTTTGTGTTTCTAAACTGCAAGGAAGGTATAATGCTCAGAGCAGCGCGTGTCTCCATAACACCAGAGCAAAGTGTTTTGATACTGGGTCACAGCACAAGCCTTTCCACAATACACTGATCCTGAAATGGGCTGTGGAGTGAAGGCACCAAAATTGTTAAGCCAACCTCTTCCTTACTCTAATTGAACATCCTTGTTAATGTACCCTTAACTTCCTCAGGCCAGATGGCTCAGTAGGTAAAGATTCTTGCTGCCACACTTGACCTGAGTTTGGTCTCTGGAAGCCACAGAGTGGAAGGAAAGAAGCAACTCCAGAAGGCTGTCTCTTACCTCCACCTCCACATCTTGGTGAGCAAACACAGAAACACATAAATACTAAGTATATACATACACGAAAAATAAAAATAAGTCCTTCGATATTTTAAAAATGTTGAAGACAACTTCTTTGTAGTAAATAAAACTCAATGAATCAAAATTTATTTTCAGTTGTTTTTATTATAGTTTATTATTATTATTTGTTTGTGTGTGTGTGTGTGTGTGTGTGTGTGTGTGTGTGTGTGTGTGTGTGTAGGTCAGGGACAACTTGACAGAGGTCAAACAGTTCTTTCTTTCTACCATGTGGGTTCTGGGAATCAAACTCAGTTCTTCAAGCCTGGAGGCAAGTGCCTTAACACTGGCCCAAAAATGGCTTTTAAATCTAAGGTACAGTTGCAAAATAAAATAATGTGAAATACTGAAACAGACAGGAGGAAATGGATACTAACAACTTCTTCTTAGCATTCAGCACATGGAATAAACATAATAAATAAAATATTAGTTTCTCCTTCAGCTTTTGAGTCAATAATTTGTATCAACACTTTGTAAAATGGCATATAAACATGAAATGTAAGTACATGTTTTGTATAACACTAATATAATAAAATCTTCAAAGAAGTCAAGATAGCAGATTAACCATTCTGCTTTCCCTAAGCATGATGCTTAGAAAACATTTACTATCTTCTTGATATGCCAAGTGTTTGTTGTTTTCTAAACTATGGAAGAGAGGTGCAAATAGGAGAACAATTACTGCCTTCTTTAGTTGGCTATTTGCCTTGGCATGGACAGTCTAGAAAAACCCTAAGGAGAGGACTGTACTCCATGGAATACAGTGATTCTGGTCTCCTTTCAGCTGAGCATCCTCTCAAAGAAACAAACTCATTATCTTGAGTTTTCACAAGGCTTTGTTTTGTAGAGTGTTTGTTGCAGTCCCAAGTCAGCCTCACTTGTCCAATCAAGTACCATGTTTTTATTTATTGGCTCTTTTAAGATGGGGAAGGGATGCTGCAGTCTCTTTAAGTAATACATTTTTTCTAAGAGTATTTTATTTACATTCAAGTATACTTTCCCATTTATTTATATTAAATATTTCTTTAGTATTCCTAGTTATCATTTAAGCTTTACATTGAAAGGAGGTGGTTTGCTTGTTCAGTGATAAGTGTGAATTCTTTCCCTCTCACCAGGGTGTTGTGACAGAGTAGGAAGACTGTCTGAAAGTGGAAGAGACAGGCGGTAGATCTGACTGGCCAGTTAGGACTGGGGAGAGACTCCATGAAGGCACCAATTTGAGGGGCAAATGGAAAGAATGAGTGAAAGCAAATTTCTGTGCGTTAGGTGAGGGGAATGGAGGAATCAAGGATACCAGGGCTTTCTCCAGGGCTGTGACCCTGGGGAAAGTAAAGGTCTGCAGGGCAGGCTGCTGGAGTCAGAGACCAGTACTGACCGAATAATGTGGGGGACATACTGTGACAGTCAGCTTTTTGGTGCTGGAACAACAACAACAAAAAAAAAAAGATGAAAAACTGAGCAAGCCAGTTCTAAGGAAGTAATGTTTATCTTGGCTCACAGCTTCACTGCTTAACCCTGTACTTAATTGGTCCATTCCTTCAGGACCCAAGGTAAACCAGAAGGTCACCATGAGACTAATAGTAGAGTAAAGCTACTCACCATGTGGCATCCAGGAAACAAAGAGTTATCTACATCTTTCAACCAAGACCAAGTAGTGACATCTAGTTATGAACTCTCAGTGGACACCTACTGATGAGAGAAAAGCCCTTCTGATCCCTTTGCTTCCCAAATGTTTATCAGCTAGCTACAAATCCTTCAACACACGTACATCACAGGAAATTTCACATTGAAACCATAACAGTTTCCCTATCTGCAGCTTAGTTCCTTTGTTATCAACTTGAGAAAAATTACAGCACAATGATTATCTGTATCAAGAATTATTATAATGATGAAATTAATATATCTAAAATACTTAGACTGTTGTCAAACACGTACTAAGTTATCAGTAAACTTTAGCTGTTATTAATAGTGTTATTGTTATAATAAGTCTTTTTGAAGAAGGAACACACAATTAGAATAGATAGTCTCAGCTTTAATGTGGAACTCTGCTGTCATTATCCCTCTCTCTTAGGACACCTATGCTCTTCAAATGCACAGTGCATGAAGCATGAATTTAGGATACTTACAGAGTTTTGCCTCAGTTAACATCTCTATCAATATTCAGAAGTGACATGCAGTGATTGACTTCAACAAGATTTCAAGTTGAGGAGTTGGGGTCCAAGGAAAAATACCTCTGAAATTACTTTAGATTATTTTAAATTATTTTAATTGAAATATTATAATTATGTCCATTTAGGGATTTGATGTATGTATACAGTGAGATAAGTTAGGCTTACTCACTCACCTGTAATTTCTTCATAATGAGACATGGAAGATCTGCTCAGTTATTTTGAAATGCACAGTATGCTGCTATTGACTGTAGTTGTTCTATATGTAACATATCTAAATGTCCCCCTTGTCTAAGGGAAAGTTCGTGCCCTTTGCATTCCTCACCTGCCCTCTCTCACCTTTAGTAATATTCTGAAATACTGATAAAGGAGAGGATCCACATGAGAAAAAAAATGCATGTATGTAGGCTTTTCAACTTTTAGTACACAGATTGAGTACCGTTATAGCCACTGATGTAAGAAGATGGCCAGAAAAGGAATGGGAGGGCCAAAAGCCCAGGGTTGAGTGTTGCATGTACTGCTTACTGGCTGTGTGGTGGCATCATATTTATATTGTCTAAATCTTAGTTTAATAATTTAGAAATTATGAAGTAAATTAGTGTCCACATCTAGGAGGAAGTCTTTGATTTCTGGAAGTGACAGATAGTGTAACTTTGGGAACAAACTGTATCTTGTAATAGAATTGGTGAATAGAATATAATATAGCCATATGATGTTCAAGAGCTTAATAAATCCTTCCTTCCTTGATGTAAAAGAAATCACAGCCACCTGATACTCAAAACTACAAGAAAGTCTTAATGCTGTGTAGTGGAAATAATAATTATAACAAGTGGTGTTTATATAACACACCCTGGACTCTGTAAATCTTGAACATATTACGGATTAAAACCTTACAGCATTCCTCAGAGAGAGCTACTGTTAGTGCTCCTCTTTACAGATGAGCCAGTCAGGACAAAATAACACTAACAAACATGTCCTTGTAGCATGTTATCAGGTCTACAATCAGAGGAAGAAACTGGGGGATTTGTGGGCAGATCAGGAGTCAAGTAAGTGAAGATCTCCCTCCAAACTCTGTGATTTCCTGGGCAAGTATAGCTAGACTTAGCTGTGCTGCTGCTAATTAAAAAGCACTTATTATATTATTGATATAATAGGATCTGACCCAAAATGCGAATGAAAGCCATCGTACCCAGTCAGTAAACAGTCAGATACCAAGCCTGGCTGCATCCCATTCTTCTCACGCCACATCCAATCACAGGGCAGTTCTGCCTCCCTCTTCTCTACTGCCTGCCTCTATTGAACGCAAACTGTGACACACTGAAGGAATCCAAGATAAATTTGTAAAACATCATGTCAGGCCCTTTCTAGTCTCAGTATCCCCTGGTGATCCATGTTTGGGGTCTAGGAAATAGAGCAGCACAGAGAAGAAGCAGACACCAACTTGCCATGGATACGTGTTGAGTGAAGCAGATATTTTTGTTTAAAAGACAGACAGCTGAGAAACAGTTATTTGATCCCTGCTGCTCAGGGGACAGTAGGGAAAGAAAGGTATTTTTGTAATCGCTCTTCAGCGTTCCCTGTGCAGCTTGGTTCATACAGTCACAACAAAAACCCACGCTCTAATAATACATTGCAGCCGACCACAGCTACGTTACAAGCGTTATGCACAGTTGTGACTAGCATTCTGCTTTCTTTTGATTACTTGCAGGCCTGTGACATTTAGATTGCTGCACAGTTCTTCCGACCTCAGACAACTCAGAGTCAGCAGCACACATCTGATAGCCAAGTGCCAATGTAGAAACTGTAAGCACTTGGTATTATTCACCTGTATTTCATCACATTTACAGTTACAGAGCAAAAGAGCACTTGATTACAAATCTAAATTTAACCTTGCTGCCTATTTTCTGTGACCATGAGAGTATCACTTAAACTCTGCAAGTCCTTATTCTTTCGCTTTCTTTTTTATTAATCTACATATCTTTTATTTTTTTAATTTTTTATTTTTCCATTCAAAAACTGACCCTTCCTCCCCTTCTTCCATTCCCCTCCTGCTCCCCCACTAACCCTCCTCCCTCCCCCTCCATCCTTAAGAGAGGGCAGGGTGCCCTGCCCTGTGGGAAGTCCAAGGCCCTCCCCCTCCATCCTGGCCTAGGAAGGTGTGCATCCAAGTAAACTAGGGTCCCAAAAAGGCAATACATGCAGAAGAGACAGGTCCCAGTGCTGTTATCGATGGCTTCTCAGACTGTCCCCATTGGCAGCCACATTTAGAGAGTCCAGTTTGATCACATGCTCATTCAGTCCCTGTCCAACTGGATTTGGTGAGCTCCCATTATATCAGGCACACTGTCTCAGTGGGTGGACCAACCCCCAAGCATAAAGGGGGACACTCATCCATTGTTGGTGGGAATGCAAACTTGTGCAACCTCTTTGGAAATCAGTGTGGTGGTTTCTCAGGAAATTAGAAATCAACCTACCTCAGAATCCAGCAATACCACTCTTGGGAATATACCCAAGAGATGCCCAATCATACTACAAAAGCATTTGTTCAATTGTGTTCATAGCAGCATTATTTGTAATAGACACAACCTGGAAACAACCTAGGTGCCCTTCAATGGAAGAATGGATAAAGAAAGTGTGGAATATATGCACATTAGAATACTACTCAGTGGTAAAAAACAATGAGATCTTGAATTTTTCATGCAAATGGATGGAAATAGAAAACACTATCCTGAGTGAGATAACCAAGACCCAAAAAGATGAAGATGGTATGTACTCACTCATTAGTGGATTCTAACCATAAACAAAGGGACATTAAGCCTATAGTTCACAACCCTAGAGAAGTCAAATAGCAAGGTGAACCCAAAGAAAAACATATATAGATCCTCCTGGAAATTGGAAGCAAACAAGATAGCCGGGCAAAAGTTGGGAGCACGGGGGGGGGGC
>PVIU01006158.1:0-21823 GCA_004026605.1 Ondatra zibethicus | reverse complement strand
TAGAGGGGATTCCAGGTGTCCACGGGGATGTCCCCAGCTAGGTTCTTGGGCAGCAGAGGAGAGGGTGCCTGAACTGGCCTTGTCCCATAGTCACACTGATGAATATCTTGATTATCACCATAGAAATTTCGTTCGATGGATGGAGATAGAGACAGACACCCACATCCACATCAGAGCAATGGACTGAGCTCCCAAGGTCCAGTTGAAGAGCAGAAGCAGGGAGAAGATGAGCAGGGAAGTTATTCTTTCTCTTTTATTTTGAGACAGAGGCCCCATGAGCAGCCCAGGCTGGCCTCATTCTCACTCCAGAGTCCAGTCTTTTCTCAGACACCTCACAGCCCTTCCTCGGTCCAGAGCTCTGGCGTTCCACATGCACCACCAAGCCTGGCTCTCAACTCCCGCTCTATGAAAAAAGAATGAGTTTTCTGTTGCCAGGACCCCTTCCGCCCCCAGTGCCATCAGTCCCAGCAAAATTCTTCAAAGACCTCGAAAGAACGGTACTCAACTTCATTTAGAAAAGCAAAAAAACCAGGATAGCCAAAACAATCCTGTGCAATAAAAGAACTTCTGGAGGTTGTTTCCAGGTTCTGGCTATGACAAACAGAGCTGCTATGAACATAGTTGAGCACATGTCCTTGTGGCACGATTGAGCATCCTTTGGATATATACCCAAAAGTGGTATTACTGGGTCTTGAGGAAGGTTGTTTCCTAATTTTCTGAGAAATCGCCACATTGACATCCAAAGGGGTTGTACCAGCTTGCATTCCCACCAGCAATGCAGAAGTGTTCCCTTTTCCCCCACAACCTCTCCAGCATAAGTTGTCATCAGTGTTTTTGATCTTGGCCATTCTTACAGGTGTTAGATGAAATCTCAGAGTTGTTTTGATTTGCATTTCTCTGATGACTAAGGATGTTGAACATTTCCTTAAGTGTCTTTCAGCCATTTTAGATTCCTCTGTTGAGAGTTCTCTGTTTAGGTCTGTACTCCATTTTTTTTATTGGAGTATGTGATCTTTTGGTATCCAGTTTCTTGAGTTCTTTGTATATTTTGGAGATCAGACCTCTGTCTGATGCGGGGTTGTGAAGATCTTTTCCCATTCTGTAGGCTGTCGTTTTGTCTTGTTGACCATGTCCTTTGATTTACAGAAGCTTTTCAGTTTCAGGAGGTCCCATTTATTAATTGTTTCTCTCAGTGTCTGTGCTGCTGGGGTTATATTTAGGAAGTGGTTCCCTGTGCCAATGCGTTCAAGTGTACTTCCCACTTTCTCTTCTATAAGGTTCAGTGTGGCTGGCTTTATGTTGAGGTCTTTAATCCATTTGGACTTGAGTTTTGTGTATGGTGATAGATATGGATCTATTTTCATTTTTCTACATGTTGAAGATCAGTTATGCCAGCACCACTTGTTAAATGCTTTCTTTTTTCCATTTGATATTTTTTGCTTCTTTATCAAAGATCTTATATCTGTGGGTGCCCTTCACCATTCTCTACACTAAGCTGCATAAAACGAACTGTCACTGGTAGACTGTTGGCCAAATGCTTGTTTTCCCAATACTAGCAGCCTTGTGTATAGAAGGGCTCAGTAGACAGCCTTATGAAATGCATATCTGGACTTCTATATATTTTTCTACAACAGTCTAACAAGTCCTTGCAGTCATATCTTGAAGCAGGAAGTGTGTTTGGTAGCTCTAGCCTGCTGTCCTTACAGGCTCTGTGTGTCTTCTGTGAAAGACCAAATACTGTCCCAGTGGATCTGACCTAGTTGAACATAAATACACCATTGAGGAGCAACTGACTTCTGAATTAATAAAAGTTATAAATAAGTTGGATGACCTTGTGAAGAGGCTGAACTTAAAGTGCCTTTTAATTAATTATTCTGAAAGCAGTGCAACAGCCTATAACTGCCATGTCTGCAGACATCTATGGAATAAAGCTAATTTGTGGAAGGCTGTTAGATTATCCACACTTTTTAAGACTAGAAAAATCTAACCAACCCATAACAGAATTAAGGAAGAGAAAGAAATAAAAAACATTCTAATGAGAAGGAAAATGGTGTACACTTGCTGGTGGTGTGGTTCCATTCATGGGAACCTAAAGACTTCATTAAAAATCAGAACTGAAAGTCAAAGTAGTAAAGCTGCATGTTTCAAAACCAACATACAGAAATCACTAGCGTTTCTATATGCAAGTAACAAACTGTCTGAAAGGGAAGAAAACAATCTTTTATTTGCATACTAAAAACTATAAAACACCAATGAGAGAATTTTTTAAAAACCACAAATGGCAAGGCAGTACATGTTCATGGACTAGAATTAACACTGTGAAAATGGCCAACTTGCCTGTAGTGACCAGCAGATTCAGTGTGGGCCCAGCAAAAATTCCAGTGTCGTTTTTATAGAAACAAGAGGGGAAAATCAATAAATCAGTTCTGAAATGCACATGAAACGCCTCCTCAAAGACCCCAGATAGGGAAAACTAATCCTGAACAAAAATAACAAAGCTGTGGATAGCACATGTTCCCAAAATACATTCTAAGTGATAGCACATATGTAACAATAATAATGATTGTTGACAGGAAGGCTCCATGACTAAGTCTGGGCAGTATTTTTGGGGGGATATAATGTCGAAAGAATAGGCAACGAAAGCAAAGATAGACAAGGAGATTGTACTACCTTAAAAAGATTCTGCGTGATAAGGGAAATGATACACAATGTAAAGAGACAGCCCATGGAATATGGAAGAAAGTATTTGTGACACAACTGATCAGCATCCAAAATATATAAAGAGCTCAAGCAGTCCAGTAGCAGGAGAGAAAAAAAGTAACCCAAATACAAAAAGAGGTAGACCAGTCAGTACTCTAAATAAGATCTACAGACGGTCAGTATGCCATGGAAGAAATGCATCCAGCACCATGCTGCCAGCTAATGAGGTGCCAGTCAGTGGTTGTTGTAAGGATGTAACATGAGTGCTGAAGAATTTGGGCAAAGAGAATCCTTGTTCTTGTTGGCAAAAGTCTAAATATGGAAGATCCTTATAAAACAGAACTCCAATACAAACCAGTGGTCCTGCTTGCTTCTGAGCCTTCATCTACAGGAACTGAAATCAATATGCCAAAGGGGACACCTGCACTTCCATGTTCATTGCCGCACAATTCACATTTCCCAAGGTAGGGAATCCACCTGAGTGCCCATCAGCTGATGTTTGGGTAAGGAATCTGTACTACATTTACACGGTGGAATACCGTTCAGTCTCAAAGAGGAGATGCTGTCGTTGTGACAACGTGGATGAATCTGGAAGACATTGCACTAAGGGAAATAAGTCAAACGCAGAGAGAAAAACATGGCATGATTTAACTTCTATGACGAATCTGATAAAATTCACCTTGTGGAAATAGAGAATTAACAGTGGCTATCAGAGGCTTTGTGTGTGTGTGTGGGGGGGTGAAATGGGAAGTTTCAGACGGACAGGAGGAAATAACTTAGTTCTGAGGGTTGGACAACAGGGTGACTGCAATGATGTAGATATTGCAGTGTCCCCAAAATTTCCAATATCTTGCCATAAAAATAAGTAAATGGATGATGGATATGTTCATTATATTGGTTTACTCATGCCTCATATAAAACATTATATACAGTATATTGTTTACAGTTGTGATTTTTCAAGCAGAATATCAGTAAAACAATTTTGTATACTAAAGGTTAATAATTTCTTTTCTTCAGTTGAAAATCCATTAAAAAAGTAAATCCTATAGTGGGATCATTCACAGATTCTTACATTTTTCTTGGGATGCTGAACTAGCCCAGAAGTGGAGTGCTGGGGCCGGTTGCCATACAAGTAATTTCGCATCTATGCTTTTTATTCATAAGGTCTGGATACGGGTAGATGTTGTTACAAATGCATCTCCATTTCCATTTTGTTATTCATGGAGTGTATGCTGTGGTCCTCTGGCCAGTCCTCATGGTGCGCTCAATCTGTCTGAATTGATCACTGTTACAGGACAGAGCTGGGCAGTGTTTGCCCCGTGCCTGCTGGCGAGCTCCTTAGGAGTCAGTCACCAGTGCACAGAGCTGGGAAGGAACGCCTGGGCCTTGCTGCATTTGCTAATGTTATCCAGAAACCAGGAATCTTCTTCAGTTCTGGTTCACCTAAGCTGAATTTTGAGAAGTAACTATACAGGATGAGACTGAGAATTATAATTGGGTCTTCTGATTTTTTTTTTTATTTTAAATCCTTCCTTAAAGGTCACTGGCTACAAAGACAGTCTGTGCATTTATTGAAGGGGAAGCTACAACACTGCTCTGTGAGCTCTGTCTGGGCTTGTTTCTGCAATCTCCTGCCCTCTGTTGTCGCCCAGGATCAGGCAAAATGAAATGTAATCTATCAATTTCTTCTCTGTCTTTTAAAGGTTTCCTTCAAGGATTTATTTCCAAATGATGATAAATATTTCTAATTTAGAAAAAAGGTCCCCATGTTTACCTAATTACAGGTCTTTTCTCTACACACAACAGGGAGTGTCAGAAAAGCTTTTCACATCCAGTTCACCTGGTGGTGGTGGACGCGAGCCCAGAATTCCACTTCTCTGCTTCCTCCCTTGGAAAGTACATTTTACGTATATTTTGCTACATTCATACTTAAAGTCCTGCCAGCCAGTGGCCTATCCTGTAGACAGAGCCAAAGTCCTGCCAGCCAGTGGCCTATCCTGTAGACAGTACCAGGGCTCCAACGTGAATCTTGACTCCATGCCATGTTTCTTGATTGACCTATTTTTTAGGTTATTCATTAGATCTTAATTTAGTATTTCAGTTCGGGTTTCTAGATAGGTCCAGCAGACATTGTGACACTGAACATAGACAATAGTGGTGTCAGACCTTCTGATGCACCAAGAGGCTGCCAGTGTGGTTAGAAGCAGACTTCCTGGGGGCAGATCCCACACCTACCAAAGTTGTAAAGCTGTGCACTTTACTTAACCTCTCCTCTAAAAAACTAGAGAGAGAATAGTTTCAACCTTGTTTTATAGAAAGTTGTTGGCTGGTTCACATTTTACAAGATTAGAGAAAGCACCTAACTCAACTTGTGACTGTAATGCATTCTTATTTTTATAAAATAATGATCCATGCTGGACACAGCAGGTCCAGCCTATAATCCCCACACTCAGGAGACCGAGGTAGGAGAATTGCTATGAATCTAAGCCAGTATGGACTATATAGTGAAAACTAATAAATGTAATGTAGCCTAAAAGCTAATTACAATAGTCACCATATGTATGGTTATGTTGAATAAGTAAAGTTTTATAAAATGATGAGAACTGTGTCCAGCTATTGTTTCTAATATAAATTCAGGCACATACCACAGTCAGTGGGTGCCTTGCATATATATAGTAAGGAACTCAAATGTAAAAAATGTTTAAACTTTGTAATATTTTGCTTTCTCGTCAGACTTGATGCTCTTCACGTTATTTATAATATTATCATCTTAAAGATCATATTATACCTTGTGTAATATGAATTTACTAAAAAATTGAACAGAAAGTATTCAGAGCAAGTATTTTATCTACATGTATACCAAATATGAATTAGCACTTGTTACTTTTTAAATTATATTTATGAAATTTAATTTCCTGTTTCCACTATAACCACACACTAAGTTCCTTTAAACTTTATAAAACCCTTTCTTACTTAAAATTTGTTTTTCCCCTTTTGGGGAGGGATAGAAGAGTGATATCATTTCCAGTTTATAAATATGCATATTGAAGTTCTGTGAAACTGGGGCAAAGGGAGCATCCAGAATTCTGAAGCAAGTCCAGGACAGCAGCCAGGCCAGGCGCTTTTTCCCTGCTCGGGGCTGGGTGGGGCCTTCTGTGAGCTTCGTCACAGGCAGTTTCCAGGAGCTGAATAAAACCACCAGCCCTGCATGTTTGCCACAGCTACTTCGTGTGCCCCTGTTCTTCATTCATCTTGTGGACAGTAAATCCATCCATTTAAAGACAAGAAGAATTCAGCGTTCAGCTGTGGTCTGCTGCACACATGTCCACTTTCCTTACACTTCCTTTGAACAGAACACAGTCAAATCTATTGTACGGCTCGCCGGCATGATATTGCTTTGATAGACACCGAGTGACCTAATATACACACTCCAGTGTACTCTAATCTGTGGTCTCCCAGCTCCCACTCGGCAGGAATTCTGAGATGTTGATGGAACCCCATGATTTAACAGAGCAACCAGGCTGCCCTTTCACCCCTCACACTGGTTCTGACAGCTGCCTGCCATGTGTAGAGAAAACCTCACAGGCTGAAACCCCGCCACAGAGGAAAGGGCCCTAGATAAACATACAAGCGTGAGCATGCTGCTGCTTTAGAATTAGATTGTTTTTATAAACTAAATTTGCAGTGGGGACATTTAATAGCTAAGGAGTTATAAGCCCCCAAATGTGCCAGATGCCTTCCCTAGTTAAAAGTAAGATAAGCCAAGCTTGGTGATGCATGCCAGTCACCCCAGCCCTTAAGAGTATCTGAGTGCCAGACCAGCCTGAGCTACAGGGAAAGACCCTGCTTGTCCAAAATAAAATAAAATTAGCAAGTAATCAAATAAAACAGAATAACACACATGGTAAGTCTGGGCTTACCCGATCATTTTAGTCACCAGTCTTTGTCTTCTGGATTAGACCAATTTACCTGTGCTTGGGGACCGAGTTCTCACGTGATGCTACAGAGATGTGCAGCAGCATCTCCTGGGTTGCTTAGGAAACTCCAATTGTGTTTAAGCTGTCAGTTTAATCCACACTGCCTTTTTACTTTTATCAGGATATTCTTCAGGTAGAAAAGAATGGAAGCTTTAGGCATGACTATCGTCCTAAATATAAAGTTGGTTAAGGGGGAAAAAAATCCCTCTCCGGCCCAAATAGCATTGTGCTTTCTAATTCATTCTTTTCACATACAGTGCGGCGTGTTATCATGGCTAATGTTCTCCCGCCGAGCCGCCGGCGTCTTTTGTGGAGCTGTCAGGGTATTAAATTGATGCACCTTCCACATTTGGATAGAGGTCATTATCCTGTCGCCTGGTTGCATTGCCTCTGCTGTGCAGGTTAACTGCTTGAGGTCTTTCATCTAGATAAATGTTTCGCCAGCACTTTTGCTGCGTGATGACATGAGCCAGCCTTGGAGGTCGAATAGTGATGCTATGATAAGTTGCTCCCTGTGTGTTCACAGAGCCAGAAAGGGCTGGAGCCCAAACTTCATAATAGGCCTAAAAATAAGGGCAAATGCTCTCACTTTAGTAGAAGTTTCTAGATTTGGGTCTCTCTCTCTCTCTCTCTCTCTCTCTCTCTCTCTCTCTCTCTCTCTCTCTCTAAAAAGTTTCTTTTCCCTTTGGGAGGCTAGGGGTGGCAGGATCATATGTATCCCAGGCTGGCCTCGTACTACTTACGTAGCTCAGGCTGACTTTGAATTCCTGCACCCTACTCCTGAGTTCTGGGGTTACAGGTGCACACCACTGCACCTGGTTTGGAAAGAAAACTTTTACTTTTAGGTGTTTTCTTTTAAGTTCAGTATTGTGAGTGATCTCACTAAGTTTGTCAAAATCTTCCCTTCAGAAATCAGTGTGTTTATCTAATCAGTAGTTTAATGTGGCATGGTAAGTGTCTGGGCTTCGTAGTATTGCTGTCTGGGGAGCAACTCGGAGGCCACGGCACTAGCTGCTTTCAGACTGCTTTCCATGTCGAAAGATGGATTGCACATAAAAGGATTCAACTGAATCCTTTCCCTTCAGTGACAGTTGATTGGTTAATTTTAAAAATAATTTAAGTTGCTTGTACTGGGTTATTTCTCAAGCATAATAAACCAAATAAAGAGGAGATAATTTTAAGTGAATTTATTTAACCATGTAAGTTTATGGCAAAATTATTTTGAATTCTCTATTTTCATTTCAGTTTTTAGATAATTTTCTCATTGCTGCAGACATCATGACCATATTTACCAATAGTATAGCCATATGACCGGAAAGATGCTTTTATGAGTATATTTAAGATTTTTAAACTTACTGGATGTTTCAGAATAAATGCTTGTCTCTCTTAACATTTAAATAAACGTCTTCTACCCCCAAGGAATTGGACCCCATGACATTGCATGTTTGAAGCACACCAGTGTCATGTCAGCGTTTGGTCACCGTGCCTCTGTCAGTCGCAGCTTCTGTAGTGCACATGCTTATTGTCAACAGTTGACTGGATTTCCAGTTATGACTGAAGATCACCTGTGTATAATCTTCAAGTTTTTAGCATAAAACAGATTGTAAATCCTGCTTAGCCAGTGCTGTCTTACGGAACTTGGAGCTGAAAGCTCAAATAGACGTACAAAAGCTCTGTCCATTTGCATAGTATCTGTTAGTTTGTGCAGGAACAGGCATGAGTGGGGCAGTGGTCTTCCCTCCGCTGGTGGATTTTCTGGGCCCTTTCACATTTCCGGAATTACGTAATCATCAACACATTACCCAACCTAGCAAGCTCAGCATTTTCCATGACCTCTGACCTCTGTCTTCTTAACCTGACATTAAGAAGAAACCGAGGCCTGCCAGTCTGCCACCCGAACGTCATCTTATACTCCAGTTTATTCTCCTCTGCTTCGCATTCCCTTCTTGCCTGGAGTTCCTTTTGTTTACTTCCTGTTCCCTTGGTTGTTCCTGTTTCCAATGACCCTATTCCTTGCCATTGTCCTCCCTTTCACTACTAAGAGAAGCTTCTCTGCCTGGCATCCTGGGTGGGTTCCTACTTAGACATATTCCACTGGCCTCCATCTCCTGGAGGGTTAGGGAATTCAGAGTCCTAAGGAACTGGCTGTGATTCATCTTTCCTACTAATTCCTGAAACTTAGTCTGGGCTCTGGTGAAGGACGGGCTTGCAACATTGAACATGCCTGATTTCCCATCTCCCCCATGTCTGGAGAAACCCTCACTCCCTTGGGTTTATTCCTTTAAGAAGTCTTTTTTAAGTTTCCATGAAGAGGTAACTTTTTTTTCTCTCTTACCTTGTAACTAGCTATTTCACAGATAGCACATTTTACTTTGATTTTGTGTCTACCCTATGAACATATGAGCCTTGAGTTAATAAATAAAACATTGAATCTACTTGTCAGTACCCAGAAAGCCTCCCCCAGCGTATGTCTAGGTCTTCTCTTGTTGGATACTGTTCTTCTCAGACCATCTGGAGAGCAGGACCCACCTTCATTTACCTTATTAGAAGGATGCATTTCCGGGAAAAGTTTAGTTTCATGTTCAACTATTATTTTCTATTTTGAAACATGTTTGATAAGTAATATATCAACTATTTCTATTAATGGTAATTCAACCCAGAAGAAAATTTCACATTTTAAATAATGTTGTCTGACTTTGTTTTGCTTTTTTAAACTGCTGTTTATTGTGTCTCTACAGATCAGGAAGGTTATTTATGTTAGAATACAATTCTGTTAAGGGATATGTGTTGATAGTATTAGTTGAAAAAATATGTGATTTAAGTTCTTCAATAGTTAAAGAATAATTTGTTCACATGCTTTTTAAAAATAAGATGGTGCTGAACATCAGACATGGAGCCTCTCACACATACCAGGCAAGCACTTTATTTACCACTGAGCTTTTTCCCCAGCCTGGCTACAACTTTTAATATTAGTTTGAATAAAATGTAGGCAGTTCCATCTTGTTCTTGTAAGACACAGATTTGAATGTTTCGTGTTGAATGTGATGACAGCTGGGGCCTTTTTATATATGGCCTCTGCTGTGTTAAGACACATACCTTCCATTCCGAAATTGTTGGAAGTTACCATGACAGAATGTTGAACACTGTTAAATTCTTAAATAGTTTTGGAGGATTTGTTTGTTTATATTTTTATGCATATGGGTGTATTGTCTGCATGTATGTCTGTGCACCATGTGCATGCAGTTCCCATGGAGGTGAGAAGAAGCATTGTATCCTTTTGGAACTGGAGTTATAGACAGTTGTCAGCCATCATGTGGGTGTTGGGACTTGAACCCAGGTCCTCAGGAAGCAACGTTAGTGCTCTTAACCACTGAGCCAGCTCTCCAACCCACTGTTAAATTCTTTTTCTTCCCTTTCTATAATAATGATATGTTTTTCCTTTCAATTTGTTAATGTTTTATATTTTTTGGACCTAGTCTCATTTCTGCCTCAAACTTTTAAATGCTTGGATTTTAGGCATGAACCGCCATATAAATCTATTCATGTGCCTTCTTTCTTCTCTCTCTCTCTCCATTATGTAGCCCTGGCTAACTTGAAATGCACTATGTAGACAAAACTGGGAGCACACTCACAGAGATCCTCCTGCTTCTGTCTCCTGAGTTTTGAGATTAAAGGAATGAATGACCATGGCCAGTTATTCGTACACTTTCAGAGTGGAGGAAAATGAGTTCAGTTTTTATATGCTATTACACCTATTTTAAAGAAGTGTGTAAAATCTTTGTTTTAAAGTACCAATGTTTTCAATAAACCCAAACTTCACAGTCTTTCCTATTTACAACTGTGTTTTTTAAAATCCTGTTTTGACTAGGAAATGTGCAGATACTTAAATAGATGTTCAACAGATTAACAAAAACATGCATAAAATAGTAAACAAAACCGAACAAGAACTATTAAATTATCAAATCCTAAACCCGGAAGTGCTGGGGAAATGTGAGAAATATCTGGCAGTTTTTAGTTTGCTCAAATCAGATTTCTTTCTGTCTCCTCTGCCTCCCCGTCACCCCCTTTTCTTAGCCTTTCTGTTTGACACTTGGCTGAAAAGACCAAGCTTGTCGTTGTTCCGCAGGCTTTCCCACACTCGGCTTGCTGTTTGCAGTCTTGGACCTTTGACATGCTGCCCTCTCTCATGGCTTTATAAACTGGTGCTGAGTTTTGATCAAACTCTGATATATTGTTTTAGCAAAATAATGATAAGGTATTGGAGATAATAATACGTTATTTTTCCATAGCTGTTTATAATCATATTCATCAGCCATTGTAAAATAATGTTATTGTAAGTTCATATTTTCTTATTAGTTCATTAACAAAAATATTTCCATAAATAAAAATTTCTCTTTGTTGATCATTTTGCTACCCTAAGGAACTCTTAATATATATATATATATAAAATAACAGCTTGCTTCTTTCTCTTCGCAATGAATTGCTGTTCAGATATGGTGATATTCCACCTTAATCTCAGCACTTGGAATGCAGAGACAGATGGATCTCTGTGAATTTGAGGCTAGCCTGATCTTATATATCTTGAGTTCCATGCCAACCATGGCTACATAGTAAGACTTTGTCTCAAAACAAAACAAAGCAAATCACGTATCTTCCCAAGGTGATCAACATGCTTTGATTTACCCTTGAAGCAATGGGAGAGCCTCTCCAGGATGTTTGTCACTCATTGTGACAAGACACTGGTAATTTTTAGTGGCTTCTTTCTTTATTCTAGGACAAGATGTCCCAGACTCATACTTCTCCTGCATCAGGCCTGGAATCAGTATGGAAGGTTCACATTACCCCTGGGTTGGTCAGGACACAGAGTTGATGTATTTGTGTGTTCATATTGTGTCATATTCATTTTGAATATGAAACAATGATTATACCAATAGTTTCCTTCTGACTTCATGTTCAGATGTGACTTTAGAGTAATCTGTCCTTTCTACATGCTTGACTATAACAAAGTACTGATCCCCCACTCAGCCCACATTGCAGAGTAGCTTTGTAATGGCAATGTGATTCTTATAGATGGCTTAAGACTTTCACTTCCTTCATCCCTCATATTATAGTTATTTGTTTTAATCAGACACGCAAATGGAGCATACACTGCTCAGACTGGCTGTTTGTAACACAACTGTTAAATTCTGTTTTAAAATCACTTGGAACAATGTCCCTTATATGTTGCCAGCTGCATAAACAAGCTCATTAACATTTTAAAGATTGTCTTTTAATATTTTTCGTGACTATTACAGTAGTGTCTCCTTATCCATAAACCATGGTTTCAGTTTCCCATATCAACCATAATCCCCCAGACACAGTGTTAAATGGAACATTCCAGGAATGATTCCTAAGTGTTAAATCATGTGTCTTGCTGACATTTTACACCTGACTCATTTGATCCTCATGTTGTACATGGTCACTACCTTTGTGGAACATTTGTTATGGGTTTCATAGTCACTTGGTTACCAATCAAATGTCTCAGCATCTCAGGTTTTGTGTTCAACTAATTCTTGCTTTACATAAAGTGGTCACAAAACACAGAAGTAATGAGACACGATAGGCATCAGAGAAAACAGAAAAGATGTTAATCCTACCATGAATGGTAAGGCTATTGGAAACAGGAGAAATTCTAATATGTTTAGAATTTAATTGGGTCTAAAATTTCAGGCATCCACTGGAAGCCTTGCAAACCATCCCTCTTGGGAGAATGGGATTCTTGTGTGGTGAAATGCATTTATATTCTTGAAGTCAGAGCCGTGAAACAAGATAGCTTCAGAAAGTCTGTTCATTCCTGGCTCTCCTTTCCTGTACATTTTTCTTAGATTTTGTGATAGATTTCCACTGAGTAATACATTTATGGTGTGCGTTCAACTAAGCCGTGGATTGTCTTTAAGTCAGTTACATAAGGAAGGGAGCTGGACTTCTTCATGACAGGTGCTTACGACTTCTTTCTTGGACAAGCATCAGCGTGCTTCTGTTTGTGGTACAAGAGCCACAGCACTTGAAGAATTTGGCAAACACAAAAGTGGAAGAGTAGGTGGAGGTCACTTTTATCCTTGAGGAAAGCATCCGTACAAATGTAAGATTCTTATTGGAAAACCTAATTTTGCATTGAGAGGTTTGCCAGAGGTTTAGTTTTTGTTAACTTTTTAACTAGCACCATGAAAATTTTGAGGGAACCCTTTTGCCCAAGAGAGAGAGACAAGCCCGTGCCCACTGCCCTGGCAGGAGGAGCGCTTGTTTACAGGCAACAGGTGTAGGTGCTCCAGGACTCACACCGCACATCTCTGCTCCTGGTGGGCGTCTGCGCATTTCATCTCGTTACAAGGTGGAAGACTCAAAGTTTAAAAAAAATAATAAAGAAAGAAAAAAATCCTTTCTATTGCAAGAGAAGAAAGCAGATTGTTTCCATTAATTTCATGAGTGATTTTCTTTCCGTTCGCTGAAATCTGGACCTGGGCTGACGTGGCACACAGTGGGGCGGAGGTCTGACTTGGCGATCACTCTGTCTCCCAGACGTGCCTTGCATTAGTGTTTCTGTGGTCACACAGCACACTCAAAGCTGATCCCTGCCTGCATTCCAGCTGCCCCCTCAACCCTTCTCTCCTTATTTCTGTCCCAATGGGCTCTCAGGGGCCCTGCTGTTGTGTTCTTCTGCATTTCTGCTCAGCATCCAAGGCTCACCCATCAGCCCCCTGAATCCTTGCTCTGCTCTTCATTCTGACATCTCGCTCCTGCATTCCTGCAAGTTTCTCCAAACTAACTGAACAGCTCATGCTGACTCTTTGCTGACTTCAGGCTCTCCTGCCCTCTGGTGCCCTGAATGATGTCACATGAGTCTTCCAGAGTTCTGTTTACATAGAAATATGAAAGGAACCCCTCAGCTATCTGACTTTGCATACCCTTCACAAGTGGAATCTGTCCTAACAGCATTTACCCCACAAAGTCCCACTTTCTCTGCTCAGGCCCAGTTCTATCTCTCTGACTATCATTACCTGAATTTCATTCAAATTCAAATTATAGGAATTCAACCATTTGAAAAAAAATTCAACCTTTTTGTTAATGGATTGCTATAGTCTTCCCTATTGCTAAAGGAAAGAAACCAAAGAAAACAAAATAAAATGCCATAGCAGATATATTGAGTATAGTTGTATTCTATTGCTTTGCAAAATGAAACCTCTTAGTCACATAATATAAATTGGCTGGCATCATATTCAAGCAGAAAAAGTAGAATCTGGAGCAATAAAACCGGAATATCAGTTTCAGCTTTGTCACTTATGAGATGTTGGATCTGAAGAACACTCAGTGTATTATCCAATTATATCTTTTATTAGGTTAAAAGTAGACAGTTATATCACTAGTTGACTTCAAGAGTATGGGATAAGATGTAATTTTTTTCTCTAAGAATTTATGATCCCAATTATACATGATGGGTATTGAATCATTCAGACAGCCTCAGCTTTTCTATGATGATGAGTCATTATACCACAGTACTCATTGTTTTCTAGAAGATGCCAGCTCAGTATCTTCACAAAGTGCTGCCATTGTCCCCTTGAGAATGAGATTTACCAATATAGATACAGCTGCATAGCTCTGTCTTGTGTATAAATGCATTTTACTAGGAGGTAAATGTCTATTGCTTAACTTCTGAGAGAAGGCATCCAATAGAAGGCAGCAGTCAGAGATCTGGGAATTATTGAATGTCATTTCAGATTGCCAAACAGTTGCATGGCTTTCAGGGATTTGACCTGACTGAGGTTTAGAGGAAATGAAAAAAAAAAGATATTAAAAAGACAAAGATGGGGATATATGTTTAGAAAATCTGAGGTTGGGTGGCCTGGACTCTCTTCTGGAGAGACCACAGCACTTCAGAATGTCAGTGTGTTTGTTATATACAGTCGAATAGGGAGACAAGGTTTTTACATACAGTAGAACCAGGAGGTGTGGCTATTACAAACATAAACAAGGAGGCAGGGTTATTATATCCAGCTACATAAGGAGGCAGGCAGGTTTAGGTCATCTTGGTAAGGAGCAGTCTCTGTGGAAAGCAGGCTTCAGCAGTAAATATCTGAGGGGAAAAGGCTGTGGGGTACATAACTTTCTACACTATCAACAGTCACACTCAGACCTCTGGAATGTAGGTAGAGAATGCTCTTTCATTTCCTGGCTGCCCAGACCCGAAATAATCACACAGAAACTGTATTAATTACAATACTGTTTGACCAATAGCTTAAGCATATTTCTAGCTAGCTCTTACATCTTAAATTAACCCATTTATATTAATCTGTGTATCACCACGTGGTTGTGGCCTACCAGTAAGGTTCTGTGCAGCATCTGGCATCTGTCTCCTGCGGTAGCTACATGGCATCTCTCTGACTCCGCCTTCTTTCCTCCTCTATCTGCTTGGAATTCCTGCGTTGCTTTATTCTGCTAAGCCTCTGGCTGAAGCAGCTTCTTTATTCATTAACCAATAAAAGCAACATATACACTGAAGGAACTCTCACATCAGTGGAAGACTTTGCCATCCCCTGAGCCCCACTCAGAGAAGTCTTTGTGACTCTCATGGGACTGAGGTATTGGGGTTCTTGACATGGCTATGCCCCTGTCAAACAATACACATTTACTTAGTACTTTCTCTGCTCTCCACAACTGAACAGCACAGAACTGTGAGCAGGCACTAGAGGTGATATTATGCTTTTCTAGAAATGAGCAGAAAGCCATTCTTTGCTATTTTCTTTGATCTCGAAGGAAGCAAGAAAGAAAGATAGGAAGACAAATATGGAGACCAAACTATAGACACATTCTTGCATGGAAGGGAGCATAGCCCACAGGTATCAGTAAAAAACAGAAGTGAGACAGGGGCAGGATGGCATCACAGCTAAATGAGCTGTCTCGTGTTCCTAGACACCAGTCACACACTTTAAGCCAGAAGAGGGCCTAAGTGCAGCCTAAATGACGTCATCTCCAGGTGCCTGTGGACATCAAAGGTAGCAGTGCCCCCATCTTAAATAACCCGGGAAGCCTCTTGGACCCACCTTTTGCTTAGTTCCCAGTACTTATTCTGGTGTCTAGTATATCATCAGCACTGGAGTAGAAAATGCTTTTGACCTTGTATGGCATCTGGTGTTTCATCTTGGCTCAATCCAAGGCTATGGACACCTTGGCTGTCAGGCACAAACCACTAAAACAACAAAGGTAAAATTTTGTGTCCATTTTCCTCTAGCCCTGTGCCAGGACTTCTAAAGAGCACTCTATATTCCTCTAGTCTTTTTTAAAAAAATATTTATTTATTTTTTAAGACTAAGCCTCCTTCATCATTAAAAAGAAAGGCAAGAACTATGTTGAAAGTTTAGATTTCATTGTGCAAAGTTCATTTTTTCCTTAAATACCCTCAGCTTTGCCTTAATTATAAACAGGACTAATGTATGAAAGTGCAGAGAGGCCCCATCTGCATAGTTAGAATCTTTCTTCAGAGTATTTCCTCACTGTATCACAAACTTGTCAGAGGATTGGCATGTAGAAATGGCTGTCAGTGTGTCACAGGAAAGGAGGAGGAAGCTTTAGGAAAGAGAAATGAGCTGTGGTTTGCTGCCTTTCAGCTGGGAGAAAATACTCAGAAACGGCTATATGCTATGATTCTGAAAACTCTTAGTCTAATGTTCAAGAGAAGGGATGAAATAAATTTTTCAAGAAACTGTGTGGATCAGGGAACTGAAGCAAGTCTGTGCAAATTACCTTGGACACCCAAGCCAGCAAGCTGATCTGCAGGAGGGACAAGATAGGGGAGCACTTAGGTGAGGTTGCTATGGCAACCATATGCTGATTGAAATGTTTGAGAACTCATGATTCATACCTGACTCCCTGTTCTCCTTCTCCTTGCTTGGCTCCTGAAGGTTTGAGGTCCTTGGAGTCTTGATGCTAACAAGCACCTCACAGAGAGACGCCATGAACCTAGAAGTCGCTGTCCCCTGACAGGAAAGGCACAGATAATGCTGTGTGTGAGAGGAGCAGGATAAGATGTAGAAGAAGTTTATGAGGGAAGTGAGAGTGAGCAAGGGCCATCCTGATGCCAGGTGTCCCGGCCACGTCCTGATACGCCACAACTCTGGTATGACAGAACCAAAGTAAGGCCACAAAAACCAGCCAGGCCCCTGGAAGCAGGTGGGGACAAAAAGCTGAGGTTTTGAGGGCTAGAGAAGCCCTGGTGGTGGTGACTGAAGCACAGCTTGTCAGGAGGATGAATGGAAGCACTTCTCAGCTTCATTGCCCAGCTTCCTGCTTTCTCAACTACAGAATGGATTAGCAATACCTGCTCTGCACAGTCGCCATGAGGCCTGAGGCACATAAGTACTCATTACTTGTGTCTGTAAGCTTCTCTGTGAGGAGGAGGAAGATGGAGGTCAGATTGAGAACAACTGAAAGTTTCAGCTAATGTTGAGTCTACCCTCCTCCCCAGTGGAAAGTAACAGTTCAGGGTCATTGGCAAAAATATGCAAAACCGTTTATTTTTTATAAGCACGTACAAAATATAGCTTGCTAAAGAAAGTGATTAATGAGATTTAACATTAGTAAAGCTAATTTCCATTTGTCTTTCGTCACTGATATATTAGTAAAGAAGGAAAAGAGGGGAGAGTGAGGGCTCTACTTGGGGAAAGGTGTTTTCTGCTCAGCTCCTCAAACTCCCAGGATCGTGTGAGCAGGGACCACGCCACCGTGTCACTTCACCTGCTTGCTGTCACCTCTACTAGATAGAATATTCTAGGCTTGCCCTGTCTAGAAGAACATGTGCTGCACAACCTGGGATTTTAAAATTGTTTTCCCTTGTCTTTGTATTTTTTATCATAAAAGGGGACTGTCCCTAGAATGCTCCCTTTGGTCCCTTCATGTACATTTCATGGTGACATTTCCCTGGCACTATGCTGTGGGCTGGCGTCTAGTAGGAGAAAGGCTGCTCGATGCTCCAGCAGGCTGACATCCTGGCAGAGATCCTTGTCCTGTGGTCTACAGATTTAGTTGGTTCATAGTGCCAGAAGGTCTATGAACCAACTGAAATCGTATGGTATACTCCGCATGTAGCGAAGCATGCTGCTGTCTGGAGGAATTTGTCTTGTGTTCATCTGGTTCCTGTATTTGTTATTGATTGGTAAGGTGAGGAACTACTGAGCTGAGAGCCTTCACTCACGGCTAGCAGCTTTATTGATCACTTTATTTAGGTGTTGGTGGCAGTAGAAAAAGGAGATGATATTCAAGCATTCAGTTTCACGATTTGGATATTTATTCATCATTTTGGAAGCAATTCATGCCAGATATTAAGACAGTACATGCTTGGATTTCAGTAGCAAAGAATTTATGGTGAAGATATTATTGTAGTACAGATATGTCCATAGCATAATAGCCTCCAAGTAGTGACCACGGTTGGCTGTTTTGTTGGGGTCAGCGGTGTCTGTACAATGGCATCGACTGCCCTTCTCACAGAAAGCTCTTCTCTCTTGTCTCTGAAGCATCTCCATCTTTCTGCTTGCACGAACTATGGCCAGAGCAATCCCCTGATGCTGATCCTTCTCTTACCTGAATCACCCTTCCTG
The DNA here is from genome assembly GCA_004026605.1 of Ondatra zibethicus. Taxonomy (NCBI): domain Eukaryota; kingdom Metazoa; phylum Chordata; class Mammalia; order Rodentia; family Cricetidae; genus Ondatra; species Ondatra zibethicus. The sequence goes on along the minus strand of PVIU01006158.1, from coordinate 3,519 downwards.
TCATATCCCAGAGGTCTAGGAGAAGGTGGCATTTTCTCCTTTACGTGCATCAAACTCTAAAAATCAACCTAATTAGAATTGTTTTTGATTCATAACAGTCCTGAGTGAGACAAATTTAGCTTTACTATATTAGTCTAAACATGTGGGTGTTATATCCTGTTTGCCCAGAAATTCTAGTGACTGAAACATGGGAGGTTAGTAATTAAAAAATGAAAGTGTTTCCGACGGCATTTCAGGCCCAGGTTCACTGCTGTGCCAGCTTGTGCAGGACACTTGACTCCAGGATCTGCCGAAGGAGTAAAACCAATGTGGCTCATGAAGCCTATTGGGCTCGTCCTCTTTTTAATCAATACACTTTCTACAATATACTGTCTGTTTGATCATTATTTTTTAAATGGAGTTGGGATGATTTTTCCCTGTGATAACATGAAACAGCCAGGCGACTATATTTTTTTCCCTTTAATTCCAAATGACACCAAGTATTGAAAAGCCAGAGCTTTTGAAAAGGACTTAGCAGAAAGTCATGAGACGTGCTAGGTGCTTAGGGTGCAATTTTAATGCCAGCAGACTGGAAAACAAACAGCACAACCCAGACAAGGCGTGACTTTGTTCTTCAGCATCTCTGTGAAGAGGAAATAAGATCTTTCTGGGATGTGCTCCCCACTCACAGGTGTGAAGGAGAAAATGTCACATTCCTGCCCCACTGCATTGTGTGGAGTGCTGGTGCGGAGCAGAGAGGCGCTGCATCGACTCTCACAACATAAGCTCCATTCATGGTCTGCGCTTGGTGCTTTGTCTCAGTCAGCCACCGGTGGACAGTACAAAGGCGTGGAGCATCCCTTAATCCCAGGAGTCCGGAGCATGCCCGCTCTGCTCACTGCATTCGCCTGCTCTGTTGCTAATGGAAGTGGGAAATTGACCTCAGGTCTGCAACTGCTGTTCTTTGCTCTGGCACTCAACCACTGAGCTGTTAGCATGTCAATTGTTTTATGCCAGGAGGAAAGCAGTTGTGCTAATGTGAACGTCTTATTCATCAGACATTACAGGCTTCACGTTTCTAAGGAGCTGCAACTCCTCGTGCATGATGCACAACCACAGTGAATCAAGTCAAGTGACGATGTTTTCTAATTCAGTGCAGTTGCTCTTTCCAGGATGCAGTGGCATTTCAGAACTCCAAATGCTGCAATTTGAAAGTCTGTCTGAGGTTGTGTGTTAATCAAAAACAGGCGATCATGTCTGAATTATGAAGGACAGCACAGCAATGAAGATTGGAGTTATCCTTGTATTTTCTGCCCAACTACACAGACAAATGTAAAGACATAAATGAACAAGCTATTTACCAAGCACCTATTATATCTTCCCAGGGCATGAAAATCTCCAAATTGTCCCCAAGGGCTACGTTTTGCAAATTATGGTCCTTGGGAGGAAACTTAATTTCTGTGTCCTCATTCATCCCTAACACTGAATATTTCTCTCGGGTAAAATAAAACATTTCAACATTTAGTGTTACAAAGCCTGGTACTTAGCAATTGCAGTAGTCATTGGAAGAAGCAGATGAACCCTCCGATTTGGTGACATCTTAAAGAGGATGTCGGTTGCCTACAGTCCTTAAAACAACCCCCCAAGACTTCAGAACTGTGAGGGGCATGTGTCTTTCCCTGGGTTGGGATGTGAGAGTCCCCTGTGCCATTTCACTACACATAGCTATAAGTCTCAACTCCTAAGCAGGCCTTTAAAGGCCTTTGCCACCCCGGTCAGCCTCTTAGCTCCCCTGCCTCCGTCTGCATCCGCAGACTGGCAAGCGGCAGATACCTGCTGCAGTGGCCACTTGCTGCCTCCCAGTCCTTGACTGGCAAGATGAACACCTTCCTCCCTCTCTCTCTCTCTCTCTCTCTCTCTCTCTCTCTCTCTCTCTCTCTCTCTCTCTCTCTCTTTCTCTCTAGACAGGTTTCTCTGTAGCTTTGGAGCCTATCCTGGAACTAGCTCTTGTAGATCAGGCTGGCCTCGAACTCAGAGATCCGCCTGCCTCTGCCTCCCAAGTGCTGGGATTAAAGGCGTGCACCACCACCTGGCCACCTTCCTCTTTCTCTAGACATTGTGTTTGAACTTACCTTTCTTTCTTATTTTTTATGAGTATGTGTATGGTGGTGTGCCTGTGCATGTAGACATGTTCACATGTGTGGGTTCACAGATGTATACACATGTCAGATGTTTTCATTAATTGCTCTCTCCTCCTTTTTTATTTTTTTAATTAATTTATTTATTTTTGCTGAGGCAGGGCCACACTGAACCTGGAGCTCCCTGATTTCAGCTACTGGTACTACAAGCAGCCTCCATGTCTACACAAATTTTCTATGAGTTTTAGGGGACTCAAGTCCAGTCGTTGTCCTTATATGGCCAGCACTTTATGTGCTATGGCATCTTTTCATCCCCAGTCTTTCTGCTGGAGACCCACTCTGGTGGGGTTTAAATTCCAAAGAGGAGGTGTAGAGTCAGCAGGGGAAAGGAGGAGGCTAACAGGATTGGAGAGTGAATCGGGATGGCTGCCCTCTTATTGAAAAAGAATACACCTTTTATACTCTGTAGCTATACATAGGATTAAATGGGAGAAAGGAATATGTGAACTAAGGTGTGGCTTGAAATCAGTGGTTGAGAAAACTCGCATTGGCCTTGAGAAATTAATAGGTACCAGTCATAAACTAATGGAGGGCTATAAGCTCCTCTTGCCAGAGACAAGAAAGTCCCTTTTTCTAAAGCAGAACTTTCTTCAAGCCCCCAGGGACTGGAGACTTTGTTCTAAATGCTAGACCTTGGGAAAAGGGCTTTCTTGGAGGATCTGACACTCCATTATGGAATATTGTAGTTTTTTTAAATGGCTTGGTTTATTCAAAAATACCTAAAGCTCAAAGTGAGCCAAGATTAATCTAGACAATACTACTGTGAACCTGAGTAGACTTTAGGAATTTATAATTTTGATTATCAAAGATACTTTATTTATCAAGCATATGTTACTTATCTAAATAAGGCCTGTTGTTAACTTATATGGGAGCAGGCAGAATTATCAGGATATATGGTTAACACAGTGGCAGGGGTTTTTTTCTAAATATTTATTTTCTTTAAAGAGGCTGCCGTTATACACATTTTCATCCTTCAAAACCCACACAAAATTTCCCAAAGGGAAAGGCATATAGTGAGAATTATTAAAAATGAAAGTAAAAGGGTGCCAGAAAATTGTGATCACAAAGTCTAAACGCTGGAATTTTGTCAAGCAGCACTGGTCACCCTGTGGTACATGCCATCTTCTCATGCACAGTTCTTCTTCATTGTGTTGACAAGTTCTAGAATAACAATTACACATCCTATTTTGACATGGGGCACAGTCCTTGTCCTGGCCAAACTCTAAGGTTCTTTAAGTACCATACAGCTCTGCTACAGTCTTGAGAAACAAAGGAGTCTTTTATTTATTTATTTATTTATTTATTTATTTATTTATTTATTTATTTATTTATTTATTTATTT
>PVIU01006157.1:0-104914 GCA_004026605.1 Ondatra zibethicus | reverse complement strand
CCTGTCAGAATGGCTAAAATCAAAAACACCAATGATAGCCTATGCTGGAGAGGATGTGGTGTAACGGGAACACTCATCCATTGCTGGTGGGAATGCAAACTTGTGCAACCACTTTGGAAATCAGTGTGGCGGTTTCTCAGGAAATTGGGAATCAACCTACCTCAGGATCCAGCAATACCACTCTTGGGAATATACCCAACAGATGCCCAATCATACTACAAAAGCATGTGTTCCACTATGTTCATAGCAGCATTATTTGTAATAGCCAGAACCTGGAAACAACATAGATGCCCCTAATGGAAGAATGGATAAAGAAAGTGTGGCACATCTATACATTAGAGTACTACTCAGCAGTAAAAAAGAATGACATCTTGAATTTTGCATGCAAATGGATGGAAATAGAAAACACTATCCTGAGTGAGATAACCTAGACCCCAAAAGATGAATATGGCATGTACTCACTCATTAGTGGATTCTAGCCATAAACAAAGGACATTGAGCCTATAGTTCACAATCCTAGAGATGCTAAATAATAAGGTGAACCCAAAGAAAAACATATATAGATCCTCCTGGAAATTGGAAGCAGACAAGATCGCCAGGCAAAAGTTGGAAGCATGGGGGTGGGGGTGAGGGGAAGGGGACAGAGAAGGGAGAAGGGGAGGATTGGGGAAGGCTTGGGGGAGTGGGATGGTCAATATGGAGGAAGGGCATTTAAGGGAGCAGGGAAGAAGATATCTTAATTAAGGGAGCCATTTTAGGGTTGGCAAGAGACTTGGCTCTAGAGGGGTTCCCAGGTGTCCACGGGGATGTCCCCAGCTAGGCCCTTGGGCAGTAGGAGAGGGTGCCTGAACTGGCCTTGTCCCATAGCCACACTGATGAGTATCTTGAATATCACCATAGAACCTTTGTCCGGCGATGGATGGAGATAGAGACAGAGACCCACATTGGAGCACTGGACTAAGCTCCTAAGGTCCAGTTGAAGAGCAGGAGGGAGAAGATGAGCAAGGAAGTCAGGACCGCGAGGGGTTGGTCCACCTGCTGAGACAGTGTGACTGATCTAATGGGAGCTCACCAAGGCCAACTGGACTGGGAATGAACGAGCATGTGATCAAACAGGACCCTCTGAATGTTGCTGACATTGGGGTCTTACTGAGAAGCCAATGATAATGGCACTGGGATTTGATTCTACTGCATGCACTGGCTTTTTGGGATCCTAGTCTGTTTGCATGCACACGTTCCTAGGTCTGGATGGAGGGGGGAGGGCCTTGGACTTACCACAGGTTGGGGTACCCTGCCCTGTCTCAGGACTGGAGGGGGAGGGGGGAGGGAGAGTGGGGTAGCAGGAGGGAAATGGGAGGAGGTAGAAATTTTGAATCGTATTATTTATAAAGCAATAAAAATTAAAAATAAAAAAATAACAAAATCCATGTTCTTTTTTGGTGGGCTGCTTATTTTTAACTAGTATGATGATGATGATGACATCTTAGTGGTTTTATTTGTCTGGATTTTCATTTTTTGCTTTTTTGGTGTTTTTTTTTTTTTAAGAGAGAAAAATGCAAGCAAGCAAGCGAGAATATGCATGTTCTAGGGAGCTGATCTGGGAGGAATTTGGGGAGGGGAAAACTATCAAAATACATTGTGTGAAAAATTTTAATTATTTTTAGTTTATGTATATTGGTGTTTTGTCTGCATGTATGTCTGTGTGAAGGCTTCAGATCTTGGAGTTACAGACATTTGTTAGTCGCCATGTGGCTGCTAGGAATTGAACCCTGGTCTTCTTAGTGCTCTTAACCACTGAGTCATTTGTCATGCTCCCATGAAAAAAATTTTAAATGAAAATATCATAATAAAATCCATTGTTTACAAGCTGACTAAAAAAAATTAATGAGACTTAAAAAAAATCAGGTAGAAAACACTAACATTGGTTGTCCGTGGAGAGAACAAGGGAAGAGAGATGGCAACAGGATTTTTCACTGAGTGCTGTCATACTTTTGATTTTTTTACATTTATTTATTTTATGTATTTATACATACATTTCACAGTACACAGATGGAAGTCAGAAGCTGACTCAAGGAAGTTGCTTCTCTCCTTCCACTTTGTGGGTTCCACAGAACCAACAGGTTACCATTAGGATTGGTGACAAGTGCCTTTAACCACTGAGCCATCTCCCTGGACTGACCGTTTTGAATTTTAATACCAAATAAACTGAATTTTAGGTATCTTCTAAAAATTAAAAATATAAATAAAAAGTCCATATATTGTTCTTCACTCCCACACACAATTACAGGCATGCCTTTTTAAAACTAAAGGTAGAATTACATGTTATTTTATAACCTGATTTGTTTCACAAAAAAACACATCTTGGGTTAAGAGCATTTATTGGCTGCTCTTCTAAAAGACCCAGATTTGATTCCTGGCACCCTGAATTAAACCACTATTGTCTGTAACTCAGTTCTGGGGAATATGACTTTCTTTTCTGGCCTTCTTGGGCTCTGCATGCATTGGGTGCACATACATACATTCAGGCAAAAATATTCATATACACAAAATAAATTTTAAAATGAATGTTGCCATTAAAACATACACATACACATATGTACATGCATGTGTGCATAATACACATTTTGAGCCAGAAATGGTGAAACATGCCTACAAGCCCAGAAATCAGGATACAAAGGTAGGAGGATCATTTCAAGATGAATTTGGCCTACATAAGTGAATTCAAGGTCAGCCTGAGATATGTAGGTAGACCGTCTCAAAAAAAAAAAAAAAAAGGTGTGTTTGGAGAGGGAAGGATGGCTGGGGATGTAATTCAGTGGCAGAGTGCCTGGCTAGCATATATAAAGCCTTAAATTCAATCCCTGGCATAAATAATAAAACTTAAAAATCTACCTTGAAGTAGGGCATGTCTATAATGCCAACTATTTCAGGGGCTGAGGCATTATTTGATATCAGGAGTTCAAGAACAGTCTGAACAACAGAGAGACACTGTCTTGGACATCTTTCTGTGCTGACAGATATTAAACTGCTCCATTCTTTTTAATTCTTTAATACATGGACTCTATTCTAAAGATATGCTATAATTTATTTAACCTATGCTGAATAATTTCAGGCACATACTATGAGGATACAGGATGCACTGAACATTTCTTTTTATACATTTGTACAAAGAATCTCCATAAACTGAATTCCTATGCATTAAATTATAAAAGTGTATTTTATAAAGTATGTTCTTGAGCTAGCACAATGGCACAGTAAGTAAAGGTCCTAGGTACACAAAGCCTGACAAAGTGAGTTTGATTACCTAAACTCACATCAAAAGGAAAGAAAGGATTCCCAAAAAGTTGTCCTTTGATTATTGCACCCATGTCATGGTATTCCTGTATGCACTGCTCTTGACCCCCACCCCTCCATACACTAATAGTGAATAAAAATTAACCAAAAAGCCCCTATGTTCTTCTTTTGTTTATCGAGACAGGGTTTCTCTGTGTAACAGTCCTAGCTATCCTGGAACTAGCTCTTGTGGACCAGGCTGGCCTCAAACTCAGAGATCCACCTGCCTCTGCCTCTCAAGTACGAAAATTAAAGGTGTGCACCACCACCAGCCGGCTTAGCCCCTATGTTCTGTTGTTATTTATTTTTATTTTATGTATATGAATGTTTGGCCTGCATGTATATATGTATGTGGATCACACATTAGCCTGGTTCCCATGGAAATCAGAAGAGGATATCAGATTCCCTGGAAGGGGAGTTATGGATGATTGTCAACTACCATGTGGGTACTGGAAATAGAACTGGGGTTCTCTGCAAGAGTAGTAAGTGTGATCTTAACAGCTGAGTCATCTCTCCAACCCCAAACCCTGTGCTCTTAACCTATATACTCACTACCACTAATTATTTGTACTAGTAGTTCTACCATAATAATTTGCTAAAATTAGACCTCTCCCCCGTCCACCATAACTCCTGAACAAAGTAAATATCTAGTAACAGTTGGATATTAGTCTAAATAAAGTCCTTCCCTCACCCACGTCCCAACCTCCATGTCTACATGTAAACTGTCACTGGCAAGCTCAGTTATCTATGTTTCCTTTACCCATCTTACCTGCCATTGGCCATCAACAGGGCCAGTGGGTTCTCACTGCCATCAAGGCCCACGTCTGGTGAGTCATCATCTGATTCATTCAAGCGGGTACCAGTGATGTTGAACTGTAGAAGGAGGAGGCTCAGTTGTCACCAGTCTGAGACTCTCAGGTAAATCAAGATGGCCAGTTCCCTCTGGTTTTACTGCAAAACTGTCAAAAACCCTCTGAACCAAGGCCTTCTGATATGCCTGTCCCCAACCCCCACCTCCAACAATTACAGGAGTAGGAGGTTGAGAATATATAGCTTGCTTGGGGAAAACATATTAGCTTGTGAAACATATACCCTAAAAAAGAAGAGGGTACCATTATTAGATACCCACAGAGGGCAACATAATATTGAGACAAAACAAAGTGAAACCCTGAAGGAAGAGATAAGGACCTGTTCAAGATTCTAACTCTATAAACAACATTCTCAGATCTCATTTACCGCCTCAATATACCAAGATTCAATTCAAGTGTCATGTACCTGGAAAAGAGCTCCTGAGCCTTACCTAGATAGAATCAACCCCCTTCTGTGTCTCAAAATCCCATATATACCCTTGATTGTGGCATCCACACTTTATTTTCTTCATTTGTTTTTATGCCTATCTTTCTTGTTAGCCTATCAGCCTCTTGAGTTCCATCCACAGCACCTATCACAGTGCCCAGCACAGAAAATGTCTCAATAAATACCTGTTAAGTGAGTGGAACTGGTAGTCAAACACCAGGGACCCTAACAGATGAAAATAGAACAGGATAGCCTGTTCTTTTGAAATACTGCTCTTCCAAGGGACCCAAAAGGGTTGGGCTGAACCCATGGGTCAGCACCCACCTTTGCTTTCTGGGAAGAGCCTGTCTTCAGTGCCTGATGACTGTATGGGTCCATGAGATTATAGCTCAACTGGCCAGCAGGCCCCAAGGCTGAACTCTCCTTGCCCTTTCGCTCTGCCTTCTTGAAGATATCCTTGGACTTCAGGCCTTTCTTCTTTGAACCACTTTTGGAGGGCAGTGACAGCCTGGACATGGATACTGAAGTGGAATGGGCTGGCCTGGTTAAGGGGATGGAGCCGGCTGGGAAGATCCTCTGCAGCCCAAAGATATTGCTCGTCTTCCCAACGTTCTGTTGGAAGATGTCCTACAAGAGTATTAGTACACGAGGGGGTTAGAGCTTACTCAAGGGTTCTCTCTATGTTAAGAGCAGAGGTCTGTTCCCAGCACTAATGGTACTGCCATAATGGAAGTGGCTTACACAGGTGCTCCACATATGCACACCCCTGGTTTCTATACAGTGAGTCATCATAAATTTATTGGGTGGCATTTCCTTACCCAGCCATTGACAAGTAAAGAGAAGACGAGCAAAGAAAAAGCCCAGCATTACTGTCAAAACTGGAGGGAAGAGACTCCAAGATTAGCTGACACAAAATAAAAAATAAGTACTTATCTGTGTGGTTCAAACTCTATGGACTATAGGGTTTTTGAAGAAAAATCCTAGTCTCAATTTTGCTACCAGCTATCCCTTGTGACCTTGGGAAAGTTATCTGATCGAACAAGCTCTAGAGCTTGTTTGCTCAGCTGTATAATTAAAAGTCAATACTGACAAGGTGTTTTTCAAAGATGTTCTGTGGTTTCTTTGAGCTTCCTGGGAGAAATCTTGGGGACTGGTGGTATGTGGAAGGCAGATGAGAGGAACAAGGGGAGCGCTAGGTCTCTGACCTTTATCCTATTCAAAGCAGCTATGCTTTGATTTATTATATAAATTGGCTTCCATACAAGATCTTATTTGGATGAAAAAAGGATTCCATTGTTTTAAAATGTTTGAAAACCAATGAACAAGTTATGTTCGATCCCATGAGTTTTCTTCTAGCCAGCTCAATGTTCTGCATGTACAAAATTGGGTTAAGAACTGGAAACAATACAGTCCTTTGACTGACTCCTGAAAGGTTTTAGTAGGTGAAATGGAGAAAAATGAGGTAGGATGTAGACACTGTATGGTGTAGATAGTACAACACGCTACAAGTAGTGAGGCCAGAAGTTCAACTTCTAGAAGCAAATCACTCTGTAGTATGAATACACATACATGCATACATACATACACAATGAAAGAAAAACGAGAAGAAAAGAAAGGGGAAAGGAAGAAAGGAGGGAAAGACAGACACACAGACATCTCTTAGGCACTAAATACAATTGTACAGATCCTAAGACAACTTCGACATCCTCAAGTCCAATTTTCCTCTGGTGCCTCTGCTACTTTACCAGCCCACGCTGAGTTTTCTCTTTGCTACAAAGTCTATTAATAACAATGACTCATATTTATTGAGTAATTACTCTGCCAGGCACTGTGCGAGGAGCTCTATATTACCTCTCAATTCTACCAAAGATCTGAAAGGTTGGTAGAGTTATTCCTTACTTTACAGATCAGGAAACTGACACTCTGAAAGGCTCTTAAGTAAAAGAACAGGAACTTCTCTGAGTTTCTTACTACTCTGTCTCATGCCTCGTGGTATATGCCACCTGTTGAAACATTCCTTTTTAATAATTTTCAACCTGAGGTTGTCATTTTGTAGAATTCAGAGACAGAATCAAAGTATTAAAAGGAACAACTACAACTATGGTTCACCATTAGAAATTATGTGTCAACTGCATGTCAAGCACTATACTTAATGTTCAATTCACATTACCTTATTTAATCTTCTTAACAACCTTAAGTAGCTATCATTATTCTCATTTTAGAAATAAGGCAACTGAATTTCAGAGAGATTAACTGCATCTGTGAGTTTGTGGACAGGCACTACATCATTCATGTATCCCAGGAACCTAGCCCAGAGTGTGACATGCACTCAGAGCACATGATTATTTAAATGAATGACTAAACGAATAAATAAGACCCTTGATAGAGTCTTCCCATTCTTTCCCTGGGCTTTACACCAACTACAAAGTCCTGACATGCTACTTGAGTCTCCAGCCCTTCCCAAATGCCTTCCTTCCTCCCAAGCTTCTTACTTCAACCAAGCGGATCTCCCTAGCCAGATCTTTAATGAGCTGTACAGTCCGCACTGTCTCCGGGATTTCATCCTCATGGTCTGGCAGAGCCTGTCAAATAAGAAGCATGAGACAACTGATTTCTTGTAAACATGCTAAGGGCATGCAATGAAGAAAGGATAGTCTTTTCAATAACCGATAGGGAACCAATTAGATACTGGACATCTATAGGCAAAACAAAAACAAAACTTTAATACATTTCTTGAAATAAGCACAGAGAATTACACACCTAAATTTAGAACTTAAAAATATAAACCCTACATAACCAATGAGAAAATTTTTGTGAACTTTTGTTAAGCAACTAATTCTTAAGACACAAAAAAACATTAACCATAAAAAATAAATAAAATGGACTTATAGAAGACAAAAACCTGTCTTTGAAAAAAACCTCTTTTATTTTGAGACAAACTAAAGACTGAGAGAAAACTTTTGTAGAACATATATCTGAGCATGGAGGTATACGCCTATAATTCCAGTGATTAGGAGAATGAGGCAGGAGGATTCCAAGTTTGAAGCCATGTTGGACTAAAGAGTGAAAATATATCTAAAAGAAACAAAACCCACACGTATCTGGTAAAAGAGAGCATCAAGAAGTGTCAAGAATTAAGATATAAACTTGGCCCACACCTCTCAAGAAGACAAGGACATTAGGGAGGTCAACTGGGACAAACCAACCTGTCCACTTGGGAGAAGAGAGCTCAGTATCAGCAGCTACCTGTCCATAGCTAGCTAGCTCAATAGCACCTCTGAAAGATAACTGCTAGTTGCGTGTATTCTGTTTGTTATTTTTTCTGAGTACTTAGATTTAGATTTTTATATAGATATCAAGCTTTTCATTGTTATTTCTTCTACCACTGTTCATTTTGTTTCTGTATTTAGTAGGCAGATAATAAAAACAGTTTCCCAGAACGTTCTTATTTCTCATGGTTCAATTCTTTCTCCACTCAACAGTTAATTAATCTGGAATTTGAGGGTGAGGCTATATAGGGCAATGAGAACCCATGTAACCCAGCTGAATAACTTCAATGGTTCCCTCCCTTCCAGGCTAGGATGGGCACTGAAGGGAAGGGAGCAAGTGTTTCTTCCCATGTAAATCATCTGTACTTCAAAGAAGAATTTTTCCATGAGCCTGTCTGTGCTCCTTAAAAGTGTCCTACTCTCCTCTAGCTCCCTTTGGCCATGCTATTTGGAGCCATTCCTTGATTCCTGGATTCATTTTGACTCAGTGTATAAATACTTAAGAACTACTCACTCACTTTCTTTTGGTGTTCCTGGAAGAGTCAGTCTGAAGTATATTTCATAGGAAGGATCAGAGATAACACTAAAGGTAGCCACACTGGAGGAGGATGGAAAAACAGAACTACAGGCTAAAGGCAAGGTGTACTAAGATCAGGGAACAAGGGAAAGCACAAAACACTAAGTTCAAAAGTATCAGGGAAATGTTGGCAACATAAAACGAAGACGTTTCACAGGCTAAACCTACAATGTCTGAAACCATCCCCTTAGATCACTATATGGAAGGAAGAAGACTATAGAGAATATGAAACCTGAAACTGTATTGATATTTCTTCTATACTTTGCATTTCTTTTTTGACTCTATGAAACAAATTTTCTGAAATATAGTCTAATTATGCATTTCTCCTCCCCTAATTCCTCACAGATCCTACCCACCCAACTTTGTTTTTTTTCTCTCTTTGAAACAAACAAACAAACAAAATAACCAACAAGAAACACAAAGAGAAAAGCACACACACAAAAAAATCCCAGAAATCAACATGGACTCCTACCTCTAGCCAATATAAGCTATCTGCAATTGACATATGCTGACAAAGGAGAAATCAGTTTCCCCAATGTAGTTGTTCTGGATATATCAACTACACCTCAGGGCAGAGTAGTTGGCCAACACAAAACAAACTCATTGTTATTTTGCATTTCTTAAGGTTGAAATTTTTTCAATGAACATTTGGAAATTAATATATTTTCATGGTTCAAAGAATAAAAGCCTCACTACTACCCTGTCCCTAGCAACCCTCATTCTACCCTCTCCCATAGGTAACTATTTTTTCACTAGCTTCTATATCTCTACAGATTATGTCTTCAGGCAAATATGAACATACACAAACACAATTCTTGTATCTTCCTTTTTTATATAAATGGATGCTTCTATATATGGTTCTGTACCTTCATTTGACAAATTCTGGAGGATCTTTCCAAATCAGTATACAGAGAACTTAAGAAAGATAATAAAAATTATCTTTTATAGCTGTTTTATACTCAGTCGGATAGATGAATATAGGTACATTTCTTAAAAGCCATTTTCGCAGTACGTATCAAGAGCCTTACATTTTTTTCATATACTTTGATCCAGTCATTGATCTTTTAGGAAACTATCCTGAAGGAATTAACAAGAGATAAGGGCAAAGACTGACACATACACATATTCACTGTATGATTCATTGTAACTACAATCCTCCAAATAAGGAAAAAAGTAGAAAGCAACTATAAACAAATACTTAAAGAGAGCATATTCCTGAAAAAGAATAGCAGGCAGAAATTAAGTATTTATGAGAACTTGAGTAACACAAAAAATTAAGCCAATCTAGTAAGATACAAAATAGAGTAAGTAATGCAATACCAATTATGGAGTCCAGGGATAGAAGGTGCAAAACATGCAGTGCTGCAGAACTGACCTCTAGTGCCCTCAAAAAATGTGCACACAGTAGGCTGGAGATGGCTCAGCAGTTAAGGGCACTGGCTGCTCTTCTAGAGGAGATAGGTTCAATTCCTAACACCCACAAGAAGTCTACAACTCCAGTTCTAGGGGATCTGACACTCTCTTCTGACCTCTGCAGGCACTGTGTGCATGCTGTGCACTTAAATTCAGACAAAACACCCATACACATAAAATAAAATGGAAAAAATGTAATGCACACAAAAGATCAAAAGGAAATATAACTAAATGTTAATAATTATTTTCAGTTAAAATTACAGGTGACTTTTTTTCTTTACAAACTTTTGCATGTTTCTAATTTTGAAGTATATATTATTTGTTAAAATCAGAAGTAAAGGCTCCTAGCCCAGTATTCCATTCTAATCCAGGAGCCTACTTGCCTCTCTGATTCCTTATGTCTCCCCAAACATCTATCAATATCTAGTCTTTATAGAAGAAAGAATTACTGAGTAGGTATAGAAACAAGCATATTTACTTCTTTCCTTGTCCAGGCTCTAAAGGCCAAGTTCAGAGCTTTGCCACCATGGACCAAGTAGGAGGCAGGGTGTCTCCTGTTCTCTCGCAAACCTAAAGCAGGGGGGACAAAAGAAAACGAATGTCAATACATCCATTCAGAGGTATGAAGGACTTATTACCTTTGTCAGACAATCAAAGAAAATGCTAAAGATTCTGGGCACACCTTCGGCTCTGTTACACTAATAGTGTTCAGGTACTGAGAACTTACTAAACACTAGTTTAATCCTGACATCCACTTTATAAGCAATGTTCATTTTATAGTTCAGGAAACTAAAGGTCTGAGAAGTCTTGATCAAAGATATACACATAGCAGGTACCAGAGCACAGACTAAAAGGTCTTGTCTATTTGAATATGAGGCTATATTCATTCTATTAAATTATTCTGCCTTTTAGATCTTAAAATTGTCTTTGCTCTGCCTTACTTCATAAAGAGGCTACTAACAGCCAGCTTTAGGCTTTATAGAATAGGTAAATGAGCCATTAATAATTCCATATTTGAACACTTACATGCCACTATATGATTCCATTTATATAATATTCTTCAAATGACAAAATTATAGGGATGGAAAACAGACTAGTAGTTTTCAAAAGTTATGGATGATGTAAGGGAAGAGAGAGTGAAGTATAATGGTTGTAGCACTTTTTTAGATCATAATAGTCACTTTCCATTTTAATTTTTAGTTAATATACAAAAATACAAAGTAAGAGGTTTCACTGTGACATTTTTATACATATAAATCAGTATAAAATATTATATAATCAGTATATTTTATTCTTTTTTTTTTTTTTTTTTTTGGTTTTTTGAGACAGGGTTTCTCTGTAGCTTTGGAGCCTGTCCTGGAACTAGCTCTTATAGACCAGGCTGGTCTCAAACTCACAGAAATCCGCCTGCCTCTGCCTCCCAAGTGCTGGGATTAAAGGCATGCAGCACCACTGCCCGGCTAGTATATTTTATTCTTATTCACTCAACCCACTGCCCTCCTCTAACCCTTCCTTAACCCAGAGTCCTGGATTCTGCCTCCATGTTAGATATATTCTATTACCTGTTTGTTCTGCCCATCCCTCACGTGTCCAACTTTCTGACACTGCAACCCAATATTATCTTCAAAGTTCACACTAGATAACCATGCAACTGAGTTACCAAAACAAACTGCAAAATCACTTTATAACATCTTAATTTATAATTTTGTGCTGGGCCCCCTTTTCTGCTGTCCTTAGCTACATGCAGCTGTATGCAGCTCTTGAACCACGGGTTGGACATGCCTGCTAAACCTCCTCTCTAGTCATAGTCCCTTCTACTTTGATGGATCTCTCTGTCTCTCTCTCTGTCTCTCTCTGTCTCTCTCTCTCTCTCTCTCTCTCTCTCTCTCACACACACACACACACACTGCATAAATTTAAATCTAGACTTCACATATGAGAGAAAAAAAGTATTTGTCTGAGTCTGGTTATTTCATGTAACATAATGATCTCCAGTTTATCAATTTTCTACAAATATAAATTTTTTTCATTACAGCTGAATAAAGTTCCAGTGTGTCCAACTAGCACATTTTCTTTATCTACCATCTGTTTATGGACTTCTAGGCTGGTTCTACATCTCAGTTATTGAAACTTTTTATTGTATATATTTAAGGTATTAATGCTGTTTTGAAATACACAGCAAGAAAACAGAAGTAGCAAGTTTTCTTCTCTCATTCCTCCTTTCCACAATTTCCACACTCCCTCTTCTTCCTTCTTTCTCTCTTAGCAAAAGTAATAGCTGGTAAGGAGAACCATACCTCGAAAGATGTCCAAAATGTGTTTTCCCACATACCAACAGATGGTCTCAAAGTTGGGAAACTTGAAGAGGTCTGCTGTGCTCAGCCGCTTCTCAATCTCATAGGCTCTGTAAGGAAACATAATGATTATAAAAGGATCTATTTACTGAGCACCCATTATGTACTAAGTATTATTCTTGGTGCTATGTATCTACTATATTTAATCCTCACAGTGACCCTGTAAAGCCCTATATACAAAGAAACTTTGGACTCAAAGATTATGTGATTTGCCCAAAGGCACATTAATAATCAAGTAAAGGAAGGGTGTTAACCCTGTCAAACTGAATGTCATCAAGAACTAAGATACCATATCTTTGCAGTGGTAGTGGCACATGCCTTTAATCCCAGCACTTGAGAGACAGAGGCAGGTGGAACTCTGAGTTTGAGGCCAGTCTGGTCTACAGAGTAAGTTCCAGGACAGCCAGGGTTATACAGAGGAAACACTGACTAGAAAAACCACATATACACAAAAGAAAAAGATACTTTCTGGTTGTCTTCATCTTACTATACTGTATTCCTTACTCAAGGGAAAACATAAGCACTACAGCACACAAGAATGGACAACTTCAGAACTCACTTGAGCTGCATTTCAATGTTAAGGCTGTGTAAGAAGTTCCCTCCAAAGGCTAGGCAGTCCACAGGGGTAAGCACAGCATGAATCCATCCTGTAGTATAATAAGGCAAAGATCACAGCTAGCAGAAGGCCTTTCTTGCTTTGGATACCTCAGTGCCTACCCAGTTTAACCCTGACTCCATCAAATACTCTTATTTGTTTCACTATGGCAATATCTAACCTGGTGTACACTCTGTCACTATTGCAACCCTGAACAGAATCAACTTATGAAGTTAATGCACTTTTACTTCTCCCCTCTTTACTTCAAAACTCTTTCCACTGCTTTACCTACCCTCTCTTATCTAAAAGAACATCACTCTTTTGCTAGGACTATTCTTTCTAAAATGTACACCATTAGAGCACAATTATTCAATCTCCTTGCCTTTGATACAATTTTGCAACATTATGTTTTTTTTCCTTAAATATGTTCTATATTCATCTCTGTTTGTCATCCCTTAATCCAGAAAGTCTGTGTCCCTCCTAATCTCTCATACTGACTACTATTCCAAACTGACTTTTTGTTAAGGGTTTCTCTGTGTACCTTTGAAGCCTGTCCTGGAACTCGCTCTGTCGACCAGGCTGGCCTCAAACTCACAGAGATCCACCTGCCTCTGCCTCCCAAGTGCTGGGATTGAAGGCGTGCGCCACCACTGCCCAGCATTCTTCTTTATAATTTATTTATTTTACATCCCAATGGCAGCCTCCCCTCCCTCCCCATCTCCACATTTCACCCCTCATCTTTATTCACACAGAAAGGGGCAGGCCTCCCATGAGCTTCAGCAAAGCATGGAACATATCAAGCTGCCATAAGACCAACCACCTCCCCCTGTATTCAGGCTGGGCAAGGCATTCCAGCAAGAGGAATAGGTTCCCAAGAGCTAACCAAAGCACCAGGGAGAGCCCTTACTCCCAATGCCAGGAGTTCCACAAATAAACCAAGCTACATAATTGCCACATATATGCAGAGGGCCTAGGTAAGTTCCATATAGGCTCCCTTGTTGTTGGTTCAGACTCTGAATTCACATGAGTCAGGTTAGATGTTTCTGTGGGTTCTCTTGTGATGTCCCTTACACACTTGGCTGTTACAATCCCTCCTCCCTCTGAGCAGGACTCCCCAAACTCCGCCCAATGTTTAATCATCTCATTAGATGCTGAAAAAGCCTTTGGCAAAATCCAATACCCTTTCTTGATAAAAAGTCTTGGAGAGATCAGGGATACAAGGAACATACCAAAACATAATAAAGGCAATATACAGCAAGCTGACAGACAATATCAAATTAAATGGAGAGAAACTTAAAGCAATTCCACTAAAATCAGGAATAAGACAAGGCTGTCCACTCTCCATATCTATTCAATATGTAGTATTCAAAGTTCTAGCTAGAGCAGTAAGACAACAAAAAGAGATTAAGGGAATACAAATTGGAAAGAAGTCAAAGTATTGCTATTTGCACATGACATGATAGTATACATAAGCGACCCCAAAAATTCTACCAGGGAACTCCTGCAGCTGATAAACACCTTTAGCGAACTGTCTGGATGCAAGATTAACTAAAAAAAAAAAAAGTACGATCCCCTTTTATGTACAAATGATAAAAGGATTGAGAAAGAAATCAGGTAAACGACACCCTTCACAATAGCCACAAACAATATAAAGTATCTTGGTGTAACTCTAAGTAAGCAAATGAAAGACCTGAATGACAAGAACTTCAAGACTTCGAAGAAAGAAACTGGAAGATACAAGAAGATGGAAAGATCTCCCATGCTCATGGATCCGTAGGATTAACATAGTAAAAATGGGCATCTTACCAAAAGCAATATGCAGATTTGATGCAATCCCCATCAAATTCCAACATAGTTCTTTATAGATCTTGAAAGAACAATACTCAGCTTTATATGGAATAACAAAAACCCTTGGATAGCTAAAACAAACCTATACAATAAAAGAACTTCTGGAAGTATCACCATCCCTAATGTCAAGCTCTACTTCAGAGTTACAGTAATAAAAACAGCTTGGTATGGGTATTAAAAACAGACAGGTAGATCAATGAAATTTAATCAATGACCCAGAAGTAAATCCATACACCTCTTTATTTTTGACAAAGCCAAAACTATACAATGAAGAAAACAAAACATCTTCAACAAATGGTGCTAACATAACCAGATGTTAACATGTAGAGGAATGAAAACAGATCCATTATCTATCACCCTGCTCAAGTCTAAGTGGATCAAAGACCTCAACATAAATCCAGTTACACTAAAGCTGAGAGAAGAGAAAGTGGTGAAGTGCCTTAAACACATTGGCATAGGAAGCAAATTTCTGAACAGAACACCAGTAGCATAGACATTAAAGATCGGCAATTAATAAATGGGACCTCAAAGGATACCATCAATGGGAAAGAACGACAGTCAACAGAATGGGAAAATATTTTCACCAACCCCAAGTCTGACAGAGCGCTGATCTCCTAAATATATAAAGAACTCAAGAAACTAGATATCAAAACACAAATAATCCAATTAAAAATGGGATACAGATAGATCTAAAAAGAGAATTCTCAACAGAAGAATCTCAAATGGCTGAGAAACACTTAAAGAAATATTCATCATCTTTAGCCATCAGGGAAATGCAATCAAAATGATTTTGAGATTCCATCTTACACCTATCAGAATGGCTACAATCAAAAACACAAATGGCAACTTATGCTGAAGAGGATGTGGAACAATGGGAACATTCCTCCATTGCTGGTGGGAATGTAAACATGTTCAGCCGCTTTGGAAATCAATACGGCAGTTTCTCAGAAAATTGGGAACTTACCTCAAGATCCAGCTGTTTCTTGGGCATATAGCCAAAGGATGCTCAATCATACCACAAAACACTCGCTCAACTATGTTTATAGCAGTTTTATTTGTAATAGCCAGAATCTGGAAACAATCTAGATGTCCCTCAGCCAAGGAATGATAAAGGAAAATTGGTACATTTATACAAGAGTATTACTCAGGTGTTAGAAACAATGACATCAGAAAATTTGAAGGCAAATGGATGGTAACCCACCTAGAAAGATAAACACGGTATGTACTCACTCATAAGTGAACTGTAAAGTAAAGGATAACCATGCTACAACACACAGACCCAGAGAAACTAAGTAACAAGGAGGGACCAAGAAAGGACACATGGATCTTCCTGAGAAGGGGAAATAGAGATTTCCTGAGTGTACTAGGGGCAGATGGGCATAGAAACATGAGGGATCTGACTCAGGGGTGGGTGGAAAAGGAGAGTGCTGACAGAGATGACTGGAAAGGGGGGCTTTTCAGGTTGAAGTCTGATGCAAGGGAAACTCCCCTAAGTCTACAAACATAGCCTCAGCTAAGACTCCTGGCAGTGGTGGATGCATAGCCTAAACTGGTCATCCTGTTATTGGATTGGTGACTACCCCAGTTATTATCTGAGAGCCATCAGATTCAAACTGGTTCTTTTATGCCTCTAGGTATAACAAAAACCCTTCAAACTGGTAAAACATCAACACCAGTAATCTATGATAAGCTCCATATATATATGCAACCATTTAAAAAAAACAAAAAACTAAAGGAAATAAGCCACTAAAAACCACCACAATTTTTTTTTCTTTTTTCTTTTTTTTTTTGGTTTTTTGAGACAGGGTTTCTCTGTAGCTTTGGAGTCTGTCCTGGAACTAGCTCTTGTAGACCAGGCTGGCCTCGAACTCACAAAGAGGCCCTGCCTCTGCCTCCCGAGTGCTGGGATTCAAGGCGTGCGCCACTACCGCCTGGCTCATCACCACAAATTCTAAACCTAAAAATTCATATGAAAATTCAAGGGATTCTAACAAACCAACCTTGGAAAAGATATACAGAGTTAGAGGACTGACAATTCCCAACTTCAAAACTTACTACAAATGTATAGTAATCAAAGAAGTATACATTATCATAAGAACAGACATATAAAACAATGGAAGATTTAAGATCCAAAATATAAATGCACATATGGTCAACTGACTTGTCCTGATTTGATTTTTTTCCATTTGATTTTTTGGTTTTGCAATACTGGGGAGCAAGCCCAGGGCCTTAGACATACTATGGAAGCACTCTACCATTGAACTACAACTTGAACCTCAGATCAAGCAATTTTTGAGACAGAGATCAAGACAATTCAGTGAGAAAAGAATTATTTTCAGGATAGTCTGGAACAACTAGATGCCAACATGCTGAAGAAGGAAACTAGATCCTCACCTCAAACTATTTATAAAAACAAACTCAAAATTAAGAAAAAGATCTAAATATAAAAGCCAAAACTAAAATGGAGACTGTGACACATACTCAGAAAGCTAAGGCAGGAAGATGACAGGTTTGAGGCTAGCTGAAGTACAAAGCAGACAAAATACAATCTGAGGAAGACAATGTCTCCAAATAAAAACCCTACAAAATATTTATAAGTATTCATGACCTTGAGTTACCAATACTTATAGAGATATCTATAATCCTATCAATCAAAAAGCTAAGACAGCAAGGTCACAGGTTTGAGGCCTGGTGGCTAGCTATACAGTAAGACTGAGTACAACCTGAGTGAGACAAACAAAAAACTCCACAAACCACCCTGTAAATCACTATGACAATATATAGGATACCAATAACATGAGCAAACAAAGAAAAAGAAACTGAACAAGAAAAATAGATAAACTGGATAAAATTCATAACTTTCATGTTTTATAAGACTATCAAATAATGTCAAAAGACTCAACTCTTTCTGGGAGCTCTAGGTAGTTAATGGCTGCTGAGAAAGAGGGAGACACAGTCACTGGTAAGATAATCTCTATCAATGCTCATGTAAACAACCCTCATGTAAGCAACCCTAATTAAATGCAGGAGAACACACACAGATGTGAAACTAGGAGGAATACTTGTTTGGAAAAAGGAATTCAGCAGAGGGAAAGAAGGATAACAGAAGATAATGGGGGGCATGAATGAAGTCTATATATATATATATACATACATACACATATATGTATGGAATTGTCAATGAATCAGTTTCTAATGTATTAAAATAATGTCAAAAAACAAACTGAAGAAACACATTTTTGAAAATATATCTGATATAGGTATAGTACAAAAATATAATGAACCCTTGTAGCAAGAAAAATACTATTTAATCAGAGAGTAAGTAAATGATTCCACAAAAATACCAAAGCACAAAGATCTATAAAGTACAGAAGTTTTTTTCAAGATGGTCAACATTAATAGTCATTAGAGAAAACACAAACTAGAACCTCAGTGTTACGCCACTACTCACACTAGGATTGCTATGATCATAAAGACAGAAATGACAAGCATTGGAGAAAATATGAAGAAATTAGAACCCTTATACTTTGCTATCTGGGATGTAAAATAGTACACATATATACTTTGATTAACAGCTTAGCAGGTACACAAAAAGGAAAACTATGAAGTTACCACATGATTAAGGCATTCCTCTCCCAAACAGATAAACAAGAAAACTGAAAATACAAGACGAACATATACCTTATCTAAAATACTTCAGTACAGAAGTGTTGCAGACTTGAGACATTTTTAAAATTTTGGAATATTTGCAAATACATAGATATCTTGAGGATAAAAAGAGTTATTCTGGGAATGAGACCCAAGTCTAAACAAAATATTTATGATTCTAATGTACTTTAAACAAACAGCCTGAAGGTAATTTTACATACTTTATGTACTTATGTCTTTGAGCATGACCCTATCACATTAGTCAGATGTGAAATTTTCTATTTGCAGAGTTGCTTTGGCTCTCAAAAAGTCTCAGTCAGTAAAGTACTTGCCATGCAAGAGCAAGGACCTAAGTTCAGATCCCAAGCATCCATGTAAAAATCTAAGCACGGCAGTATGTCTGTAACTCCAGCACTGGGGAGCTTGGAGAAAGGAGGACTTATCAGACTTGTTACAGCTAGTCTAGTTTAGTGAGAAATTATGTCTCAAAAATAAGGTGATGGGCCGGGCAGTTGTGGTGCATGCCTTTAATCCCAGCACTCAGTAGTCAGAGGCAGGTGGATATCTGTGAGTTCAAGGCAAGCCTGGTCTATAGTGTTGGTTCCAGTACTGGCTCCAAAGCTACAGAGAAACCCCGTCTCAAAAAAACCAAAATAAATAAATAAAAAATAAATAAAAGTAAGGTGATAGGCTAGAGGTAAATGGCTTGAGGATTAAGAACATTGGCTGCTTTTCCAGAGAACCTGGCTTCAATCCATAGCACTCACATAGTAGCTTACAACTGTCTGTAACTCCAGTTCCAAGGGATTCAATTGCTTAATTCAGGGCTCCAGGGGGACAAGGCAAGCACTTGACACACATACTTACATGTAGGCAAAAGACTCATATAAAAACACTATAATTAAAAAAATAAGGTGAAGGACAACTGTAGAAGACAGCTGATGTCAAATTCTGGAT
This sequence comes from Ondatra zibethicus, assembly GCA_004026605.1. Taxonomy (NCBI): domain Eukaryota; kingdom Metazoa; phylum Chordata; class Mammalia; order Rodentia; family Cricetidae; genus Ondatra; species Ondatra zibethicus. The sequence continues at coordinate 85,624 of PVIU01006157.1, read as the reverse complement.
TCCCATGTGCATACACACCAACATACAAATGTGCACACACAGAGAACTGTGTACATACACTGCACACAGAAAATAAACTCATAAAACATGATTTGGGGGTTTCAGACTATTACATACTTTTGGACTCACAAGTGTTGGGATTAAAGGCATGCATCACCACTGGCTGGCTAGATTCCAGATTTTTCATTAGGAATATTCAATTGACTATACTGGCACAATAACTTGTACATGAATACTCATAGTAGCATTGTTCATAATAGCCAAAATGATTCCAAGCTAGGGTGTCTGGCACATAAGAATAACCTGGTGTAGGAGTTCCTTCTGTTTGTGTGTTGCTTTCATTGATTGGCTAATGAATAAAGAAAACTGCCTTGGCCTAGTTGATAGGGCAGAACTTAGGTAGGCGGAGAAAACAGAACTGAATGCTAGGAGGAAGAAGGGCGGAAAGAGAGAGAAGCCATGGATCCTCTGCCTTAGACGGATGCTGGTTAGAATCTCAGGTAAGCCACTGCCACGTGGCAATACACAGATTAATGGAGATGGGTTAAACTAATGTGTAAGAGTTAGCCAATAAGAAGTTAGAGCTAATGGCCAAGCAGTGTTTTAATTAATACAGTTTCTGTGTGGTTATTTCGGGTGTAAGCTAGCCGGGCGGCCTGGACAAACAAGGAGCCCCGCTCCTCATGTAACAATAACCCCAGCTGCTCAAGAAGCTGAGGCCTGACTGCACTATGCAGTTAGCTCAGTACCAACCTGGGCAACTTAATGGGAGCCTGTCTCAAAAAAATAATAAAATAAGTAGGATAAAAAAAATAATGAATAGTGGCTGTAGAAATAGCTCAGTGGTAGAGTACTTACATAGCATTCACAAGGCTTTGCATTCAATCCTCAGTACCAAGATAAAAAAGAAAATAGAAACAATAGAAATGTAAATAAAAACAAACAAAATGTGGTTGGAGGAAGTAGGCTGTTCACTTTTTTCCCCCACTCAAACTCACAGCAGCTGTGATTACTTGTGTATGAAATTGGGCTCTCCGGGCTGGAGAGATGGCTCAATGGTTAAGAGCACTGACTGCTCTTCCAGAGGACCCGGGTTCAATTCCCAGCACCCACATGGCAGCTCACAACTGTCTGAAGATCCAGTTGCAGGGATCTGACACCTTCACACCAATGCACATAAAATAAACTTAATAAACCATAAAAATATTTTTAAAAAAAAGAAATTGGGCTCTCCAACATGCAGTCGCAGAAGGATGAAGTGTTCATGGGGCCATCCTTCCCTTTGAAGATTTATATGCAATTAATGGTTGATAAAGACAGAGATTTTCTTCAGTAGTGTAGCCACTGGTAAGGTTCCTAATATGCTTCCGTTAAAAACTCTAAGGAAACTTACTGTGTTCTACACACACAAAAGTAAGCTGGGCAGTGGTGGTGCACATCTTTAATCCCAGTGCTCAGGAGGCAGAAGCAGGCGGATCTCTATGAATTCAAGGCTAGCATGGTCTACAGAGTGAGTTCCAGGACAGCCAGGGTTGTTACACAGAGAAACCCTGTCTTGGGAAAGGAAGGAAGGAAGGAAGGAAGGGAAAAAGGAAGGAAGGAAGGAAGGAAGGAAGGAAGGAAGGAAGGAAGGAAGGAAGGAAGCAAGCAAGCAAGCAAACAAGCTAGATGGTTAAGAAGGGGGTTTGCAGGTATGGTCAGGGGACAGCAGTAAGTGGTGAATATGAAATACATTGTATAATTGCATAAAAATGTCACACTGAGATCCACTATTATGGACAATATATGCTAATAAAACATTTTTTTTGTTATGGAGAAAGGGTTTCTCTGTAGATTTGGAGTCTGTCCTGGAACACGCTCTGTATACCAGGCTGGCCTCAAACTCATAGAGTTTGCCTTGCCTCCCAAGTGCTGCGATTAAAGATATGCACCACCACTGCCCAGCTGCTAATAAAACATTTTTTAAAAAGAAAAAGGGAATGAATGCATTGGCACAGGAGACCACTTCCTGAATATAACCCCAGTAGCACAGACACTGAGAGAAACAATTAATAAATGGGACCTCCTGAAACTGAAAAGCTTCTGTAAAGCAAAGGACATGGTCAACAAGACAAAACAGCAGCCTACAGAATGGGAAAAGATCTTTACCAATCCCACATCGGACAGAGGGCTGATCTCCAAAATATACAAAGAACTCAAGAAATTGGTCATCAAAAGAACAAATAATCCAATAAAAAATGGAGTACAGACCTAAACAGAGAACTCCCAACAGAGGAATCTAAAATGGCTGAAAGACACTTAAGGGAATGTTCAACATCCTTAGAAATCAGAGAAATGCAAATCAAAACAACTCTGAAATTCCATCTTACACCTGTAAGAATGGCCAAGATCAAAAACACTGATGACAACTTATGCTGGAGAGGTTGTGGTGTAAAGGGAACACTTCTGCATTGCTGGTGGGAGTGCAAGCTGGTACAGTCTTTGGATGTCTGTATGGCGATTTCTCAGAAAATTAGGAAACAACCTTCCTCAGGACCCAGTAATACCACTTTTGGTTATATATCCAAAGGATTATGAATCGTGCAAGGACATGTGCTCAACTATGTTCATAGCAGCATTGCCTGTCATAGCCAGAACCTGGAAACAACCTAAATGCCCCTTGACCAAAGAATGGATAAGGAAAATGTGGTACATTTACACAATGGAGTACTACACAGCAGGAAAAAAAATGATATCTTAAATTTTGTGGGCAAATGGATGGAGCTAAGAACATCATATTGAGTGAGGTAACCCAGACTCAGAAAGATAATTATCATATATACTCATAAGTGGTTTTTAAACATAAAGCAAAGAAAACCAGCCTACAAATCACAATCCCAGAGAACCTAAACAACAATGAGGACCCTAAGAGACATACATAGATCTAATCTACATGGGAAGTAGAAAAAGACAAGAAAGATCTCCTGAGCAAATCAGGAGCATGGGGACCATGGGAGAGGTTTAAGGGTAGGGGAGAGAAAGGGAGAGGAGCAGAGAAAAATGTATAGCTCAATAAAATCAATAAAAAAAGAAAATATGTAGGATATTCATATAATATAATACTATTTTGCAGGGACTGGAGTTGTAGTTCTAGTTGTAGCTGGTAAAGGTCTTGCTTAGCATGAGCAAAGCCTTGTGTTTGATTTCTAGCACTACATAAATGCAAAATTTAGGCATGGTGGTGCAAGCCTATAAACATAGTACTTAAGGAGATAGAGGCAAGAGGAGTAGAAGTTCAAGATTATCCTTGGCTACACAGCAAATATGAGTACATGAGACTCTGTTACGGGGTAGGGAGAAGATTGTTTTGCCATTAAAAGAAACAAAGTAGTGCCGGGCGGTGGTGGTGCATGCCTTTAATCCCAGCACTCGGGAGGCAGAGGCAGGTGGATCTCTGTGAGTTCGAGAGCAGCCTGGTCTACAAGAGCTAGTTCCAGGACAGGCTCCAAAGCCACAGAGAAACCCTGTCTTGAAAAACCAAAAAAAAAAAAAAAAAAAACAAAAACAAAAAAAAACAAAGTAGTAAAGTAAGGTGCCACATGCTTGTAATCACATACTTATGAAGCTGACAAAATATTTCAAGTTTGAGGTGAGGCTGAACTCCAGAGCAAATTCCAAGATCACACGAAGCCGTCTAAAGAGAAAACAGTGTAGGTGGTAAACACTTGTAATCCCACCACTCAGAAGGTAGAGGCAGGAGAATCAATAGTTCAGGGCCAACTTCAGCTACACAGCTGAGTTCAAGGCCAGCCTGGGCTAAATGAGATCCTATCTCAAAAACTATTAAAGTGACAACAAATGCTGTGACATGGATGAACTCTGAAAATATGCTGAGTGGAAAAAAAAACAGAAACAAAAGACAACAATACATTTTTATGGAACACAATTACATTGTATATAAAATACTCAAAAGAGGCAAGTCCACAGTAAAAAAGTTTGTTTTCAACAGCCTGGGAGAAAAGCAGAAAAAATAACTTTTTCTCCCCTGGGAAGGTGAAATAGACAAGATCTTCTGAGAACATTGGGAGCAGGGGGTGGAGGGAGAAGGGAGTGTGGCAAGGCAAGAGGAGGGGAAAAAGGGAGCGGTGAGGAGAAATTGAGGGAATGGGATAGTCGAGATGGAGGAAGGACAGAGATGAGAGCAAGGAAAGAGACAGCTTGATTGGGGGAGCCATTATGGGGTTAGCAAGAAACCTGGATTTAGAGAAATTGCCAGGAATCCACGAGAATGACCCCAGTTAAGACCCTAAGAAATGGTAGAGAGGGGGCCCGATCTTGACTTGCCCTGTAGTCAGACCAATGAATACCTTAAATGTCATCATAGAACCGTCTTCCAGAAACTGATGGAAACAGAAGCAGAAACCTGCAGCAGAGCACTGGGCTGAGCTCCCAAAGTCCAGCTGAAGAGTGGGAGGAGTGAGAATATGAGCAAAGAGGTCAAGACCATGATGGGGACACCCACTGAAACAGTTTACCTGAGCTAATGGGAGCTCACCAACTCCAGCTGGACAGGAAAGGAACCAGCATAGGTCCAAACTAGACCCTCTAAATGTGGATGACAGTTGTATGGCTGGGACAGACTGTGGGGCCATTGGCAGTGGCACCAGGATTTATCCCTACTGCATGTACTGGCTTTTAGGGAACCTATTCTCTTTGGATAGATACCTTGGTCAGCCTAGATATAGTAGGGAGGGCCTTGGTCCTTCCTCAAAGCAATGTGGCTTACCCTCTCTGTGGAATGGATAGGGGCTGACAAAATGGCTTTGCTGGTAAAAGCAACATGGACTAGATAATACAAAGAACCTTATAAAGTTAAAGAAATTAAATGCTAAATTAAAACTCTCCCCAAACTTTTCAGGTCCATGTAATTTCACAAGAGAAGTCCAGTCATTTGTTTGTTTGTTTATCATTTTTAGTTGAACAAGGTAGCTCATGCCTTTAATCCCAGCAGTTGGGAGGCAGAGGCAAGTAGATTTCTGTGAGTTCAAGGCCAGCCTGAATTTTAGAGTGAGATCTTATCTCAGAAAACAATAACAAAATTTTTAAAGTATTTATTTTGTTTTGTTTTTAAATGGAATTTCACTAAATTGCCCAGGTTGGCCTTGAAAACACAATCCTCCTGCCTCTATATCCCAAGTACCTAAGATTCCAAGTGTTTCACTATGCTCTTAGTCAATAAATATTTTCACTATACATTTCAAGAAAATTTAATGTTAATCCTGATTAAAAAATCAAGGAACATTTAAACTGGACAGAGATACCTTGTTCATAAGAGACTCAATTAGATTCCAGATATCAACTCTCCCCAAATTGAGACAACAGGGCTATTTCTTCAAAAATAATGTACATACTTTGTTCAGGATATAGCTCAGTAGAACACCTGCCTAGCAAAATACACAAATTCAGACCTACATGAGACCTAAGAATTCAAGAAGTTAAACCCAGGCATGAAGTATTAAGAAAGAATGTTTCCATCCTGGGTCATTCTACGTTGTTGACTAGAACATCAGCCTTGAAGTTATTATCCCTAGAGTCACAGGGCTGACTCCATCTATGTATACCCAGTTGACATCAACCCAGTATAAAAAGGTCAATCAGCCTCCCCCTGCCTGCTCTGCCATGTGCAGCCTCCACAAACAACCACACTACCTACTGGCCACCATATAAATTTTCTTGAGGTCTAGTTCTTAACCTCTCAGATAATGAGAAAAAGATCTAACATAATGAGATTAATAAATTATGGGCAGGATTTGGTGCAGTGCCACTATCTCCCTTCTTTCTGCCTTTCCCATCCTCCCCTCTAGAGAGACTCAGGAATGACCTGTAGGAATGAAAAGTGTTTGTCCTTGCTTCACAGAACATTTGTAGCACTTTTCCACCTGGTCACCAAAGAACATCTCGTTCTGATTAGAGGAACTGCTCCAGCACTCAAAGAGAGTAAGATTAGCATTTGTGGGGCGGATCAGGTAGAAGATCTTCTCACCCTAAAAAAAAAAAAAAAAAAAAAAAAAAAAAAAGATAGCATATCAAAGATGTCAAGAAAAGTCCTTCTAGGAGAAGGGATATTCCAAAGGGCCAAATCTCTCTCCCATCCTTCACAACCATAGCAGTATGCCAGACCCATTTCCCAATTTTTATATCATTTTTTATCCACTGCTGAAATTTTCTTCAAACTTATGAAAACAACTTGAAGGAGGTATTTAAATCAAAACTGTTTAAGTTAGAAGAAATATATACCAAATGCTCGCTCTTATTTCAGATGTAATACCAAATGAAAAATAGCCTCTATAGGTAAGATCAATACTACTAGTCCTAGAATTTAAGGCCATATTACTGATGAGAAAAAAAATTGAATCTGCCTTTAAATGCCAGTTACACAGTGTTCCTTCTCACACCTGCAATCAAAGTTATTAGTTTATTAGTTTAGTAACTGCCCAAGGACTTCTAGAAGATTATTTTTCATTAGATGATTATCTGTTGGAAGAATATTTTATTTCCTAATTGTGTTTTGCTTGGATAATCACCTGATAAGACAAAATTTGGTGGACAAAAAAACCATACCTTGGCATAAGGATAACTCTGGTAGCTTAACTAATATATCAATTTAAACATAGAAAACTATGATATCTGTTACAAAACTAGATATGTGTACTATACAACTGGAGAAAACCGACAGTCTTAACAGATTAGCTAATAATAGTATTATATCAATTTCCTGATTTTGATAACTATCCTGTAATTACTTAAGAAAATACTTTTGTTCTTAAGAACTATATAATAAATTACTAGAGATAAGGAGACACTATGCCTAAAACTACTCACAAATGTGTCAGGAAAAAGTATACAGTCACTTTATTTCATTTGCTTTGGAAGAAGAAAATGAAAGCATTTGTGAATATGGATGAAGAACACAGAGGAAATCATCTTATTATCCTTGTATTTTTCCATGAAAATATTAAAACATGCATTTGCATAATAGCATTTTCATTGACATGCTCTAATTCTTCATGATAAACCAATGAAAACAACTAATTGAAGATGTATGATCATTTTGCATAACAACCATAAAGCAAATTTTCTGTTCCTTCCTTGGTTCTTCTGATAAGATAGCTAAACAGGATAAACAGTGGTGAAAATAATCAAAATTATTTAAGAAATGTTTTCCTAACTGCAAAAATCTTTTATAGCCACCATACAGTAATTATAAAATCATAACAACCACTAAAAAAATCATAGGAATTATTACTTTGAAAAGAATTGTAATATGTCTGTTTTATCTGTGGCCATTAAGTGGCTATATAATCGTCAAAATTCAAAACATATAAATGAATTCTATGGTATAGATATTAAAGTTTGGGGGAGAGAAAACTTATGTTATCAAGAATTTCTAAAGAAAATACAGACGTTTTCATACATATTGGTAGAATAGAAATACTAGAAATTTCCAATATTAGAAATAATAGAAATTAGTTCCATTAAATAGGGAACAGTTGGGAATATCTTAAGGAATCTATTGTAATTCAAACAACTACTTCTGCAGTGCTAGAAATACAAAGAAACCAGGGTCTTGCACATGCTAAATAAGTACTACATCATTAAGTTATATCCCCAGACCTCAAAAAGTATTGTTTTGGCTTTCTTTTTGTTTTTTGGGGACAGGATTTCTCTGTATAACAGCGCTGGCTGTCCTAGAACTCACTATGGAAACCAGGCTGACATCTAAATCACAGACATCTGCCTGCCTCTGCCTCTCAAATGCTGGGATTAAAGGTGTGCACCACCACCGCCTGGCTCACCTCGCGCCCTCTTATGCATGCCTGCCTCCATCCCCACATATTTTTTTTTTTGTTCTTCATTTTGGTTTGAGGTTTTTGAGACAGTATTATGCTTTAGCTCAAGCTGATCTGAAATTTATCATGTAGCTCAGGCTGACCTCTAACTCATGGCAACCTTCTTGCTTCAACCCTCCAAGTGTTGGAATTCAAGGCACAAGCCACCATGCCTACCTTCAAAAACTTTTTTGCTTAAGCACCAAAATTAGAGGCCCATCTACCAAGTAACAAACCTTGATAGAGTTAATTATTTAAAGTCTTACCCAAATAGAATATGAAAGACAGATACATCTGGCTACCTCCAGAAGTCATATTCATTCCTACCTTAAGCACATGGTACCAGACTGAGGTCCCACCAAAGTCAATGTGAAAATCTGTATAGCTATCCCGCACACTCATGAGGCAGTACTTCTGTACATTGGGTCTCTCAAAGACACTTTCCTCTGGCCACAAGTTCTCCACCCATGACAACTTGCGAACAATCTTGGGTGTTTCCACAAGGTTTGAGAGCCTAGTAAAGAAGGTGAAAAGACATGTAAACTGACTGAAAATTGAAAGTTTAAGCCTGAATAAAATATCCTGGCCAGATAAGACAAATAAAAGAAACCATTTTCTCTACAGAACCCAAAGGTATATGTAACACTTCTTCCTATAAATTTGATCAGTAGTCTTTTTAAATTTATTCATTTTTATTTTATATGCATTGGTGTTTTGCCTCCATGTATGTCTACGTGAGGTGTCAGATCCCCTAGAACCAGAGTTAAAGATAGTTGTGAGCTGCCATGTGGGTGCTAGGTATTGAACCTGTTCCTGTGGAAGAGCAGCCAGTGCTCTTAACTGCTAAGTCATCTCTCCAGTCTTGATTTCAGTCTTATTCCATCAGATTCCTAAGTCCTAGCTCCAAATCCTTCCCCAGTAGAAAGTGCTCATTTCTACTACTAAATTGTCAGTTATCCATTTCACTTTCCATCTACTTATTCAGCACATAGTTTATAATAGTTGCATTGTCCCTACCTTGATATCTTCTTTATGAAAAGCCCTTATACTACAGAAACCTCCTGGAGCTCAGTTCCATAAATCTGTCTGTTTTATCCTATATAAACTCACAAATCTTTTAGAACATTATACTCTCCTGTTTGTTTTGATCTTCAGGAAAGTCAATGAAAACTCTGTAGTCCATCTCTACGAACTATTTAAACAAGAATTATGCATTCATGTGCATAGCACGTATCCACATGCAACCTAGTCCCCCAGCTTTATTTTCCGTGTGTTCCAGGTTTTTTCCCCTTTTCTGCATATCTCAAAGCTATCTCAAAGGCTTTCTGGATGAAGTGATATATAAAGCAACTATAGCTTTTAAATATCTTTAGATTCTTTAATCTTAAAAGCAACAGTAAAGGTTTTAATATTATGATCGTGTTACCACTGTGGGAAACTGAAAAGTACATAGGACCTTACTGTACACTATTTTTGCATCTTCTTGCAAATCTAACTTTTTAAAATTATTTCAAAACTTAATATGCCAATAGTCAATAACCAGTAAGTTTTCTAATAACAAAAAGGTATGCTATGATTTCTTGATATTCACCACAGTTCTAAGTATATAAGTATAGACAGAATATTTTAAGGATTAAAACCTTTCACTTTTAAACATAGGCAACCTACCTTTAGAAAAACTACTTATGTTTAATTTTTAGATTTTAGAATCTACTTCCAGAAACTGAGGACTTATCCTTCAGTTAGGACAGTTACGAGGCAAAAATATAAATACTAGGAAGAGTTCAAAGAAAGATGCCCTAAAATGAAGGAGACAAATTAAGTAGATACTGTATAATCTAGTTAATGTTAGAAATTGGAGAAGAGTCAGGTGGTGGTAGTACGTACATGCCTTAATCCCAGCACTTGGGAAGCAGAGACAGGTGGATTTCTGTGAGTTCGAGGCCACCCTGCTCTACAATGCGAGTTCCAGGACAGCCAGGACTATACAGAGAAACCCTGTCTCAAAAAAAAAAAAAAAAAAAAAAAAAGGAAAGAAAAGAAAACTGGAGAACAAATTGGCTTAGGTGTTAATAAAGTTGAATTAATATCCTACAAAGTATATACCACCTCCCCACTCCAAAGGAAAAAAACAAACCAAAATATAAATTCAAGTATATCTACAAGTTTTAAACAGTCAGGCTTTTGTTAGACAGAAAGGTTTTTGATACCTTTCCCCTCTTACCTGGTATCAGAGAATTCCAAACTAATGACATTGAGGACTTTTTCCCTCTTTCCACTGTAATAATATTTCACAAAATCACCGAGTTTCATCTTGCAGTCAGCCTGGCGAGCCACATCAATCACATCAATCTCTTTGTCAGAACCTAAAATAAAGAAATGAGTATCACGCGATCTCAGGGACAAAAAGTTCTTGTGACCTCACCAGCACCTAGAATGGCCCTATACTCAGGAATTCTGTCTTCAGATACTTATGTGTTCAGAGCAGAGAGTAGGAATCTATCACACCCTCTTCTCAAGATCTTGGTGGAGGCCTGTTAGGGACTCTCATATAGTATATCGGCCATGGATATGCTTCTTTATTTCTTCTCTTCCACTCTCCCCACAAACTCATGCTCCAGTAATAAATAGTATGTAAGAACATGTATCAGAGAAAACATGATACCTAAAATTTGCCAGGTTAAAAAAATGGGAGGGGGAGCAACTTAATTTTGTTTGGTCTATTAATAGAAGAGAATAAAGCAAATACTGTCATTAACTATGCGTGCACACACACACACACACACACACACACACACACACACACACACACACACACACACACACACACACACACACACACACAAATTAAGATGGAAAAGAGACTAGAATTCTGTCTCTTTGCCTTGCCAAAGAATGACTTTGGGCAAGGCACTTCACATCATATTCTCAAGATGGCTAGAAAGCAAACATAAAAAGGTGGATTAGAGAAGTGACTCAAATCCTTTTGTTTCTGTTATGTTTGAAGCAGGCTCTCTCTATGTAGCCTTGGCTATCCTGGAAGTCACTATGGATTGGACTCAAATTCACAGATATCTGACTGCCTCTGCTTTCCAGGTGCTGGGCTTAAATGTAGTATATGCCACCACACCAAGTATGACTCAAGTCTTGATGGGAACAGGTAATATCGTGGTTAAAAGCGTCTGTGGTGTCTTACCAACATAGTGTTCCACATCCCTCACAGTGAATGATGGAGAGGGCAGCGTCATCCCCAATCCATCCTTCTTCAAGACGAGGATAGGCACACTGAAACTATTCTCTTCCAGGAATTCCACCGTTAGCTGACTTCCTGTGGGCTTCAGAATCACTTCATCTGAGCTGTGTGGGTCACAGGAGAGAAACCTTGACTTTGAGATTTTGTTCACTAAAGGTCTTAATGGCCTCTCACAGAAAGGGCATAGTCTTCCTGAGGGAGTCTTATATGGGGTGATAATTAATGGCATAAACCTCATATGCCAGGAAAGAAATGACCTCTCCAAAGCAGGAGACAAGGTCATTGACAGAGGTGAGAATATATGGTGAACAGACTGCTCTTCTCTGAATAACAAAGGAAACTAGTCAATAGCTTACCTAAGAAAAGATGTAATTAACAATTTTGACTCATTTGTTCTAACCCAGAATAGCAACATCCAATTTAAAATGTTTGTGAAGAGAACAAAGACTGAGTTTTTACAAAACAGTATATAAACACCTTCTCAATACATGTACTTATAAAATGGAAATTCTTTTTTAAATTTTTCATAAAATAGATTTTGATGATATTCTTTTCCCCTCCCTCAACTCCTAGGCATGAGAGAAAAAAGAAAGTAGATACATGGAGGTATAGATTAATACCAGAGCATTTACTTAGCTTGCATTGAGTCTATGATTTCAATCTCCAGAACCAAAAAGAAAATGAAAGAAAAAATAGACTATGAAGAAAAGGAAAATGAGTTGTATCGAAACAAACATATTAAGCTCAGTATCTGTTTCACTCTCTATGTAGTTCTAGATGGCCCAAATATTAAACTTCAAAAAGTAAAGCCATAAAGGTACTAGGGAAAAACATCTAAGAGATAAGACCCAGTTGCTACTAAAATGGTTAATAAATAAATTGATCTGCATTAAAAACTAAAACTCTCTGCAAAGAAAGCTGTTATAAATTAGTTTTCTTCAGTGGAGTCTCATTGGGTATATTAACCACACTTAAGGGTAGGTTCCATGCCCAGCAGTAGATGGCCAACACCAAATAAATTCAAAGGTATTTTTGTAGATTTTTTTTGTTTCATATTGCTTTGTTAGGGCTTTTTGTCTTTTTTCTTTTTTTGGTCTTGTCTTTTCTTGATTTAATGTTTTGTGGTATTTTTTATGTGTATGTAGGAGGGCACAGAGAGATTTTCTTGTGGGGTTGTTTGTTTTTTAATTGTATGTTTTTTTTCTAAAGAGAAAAATAAAAAGTGCAGAGTTGGGTGGGTGAGGAAGATCTGGGAGGAGTTGGGAGAGGGGAAAAGCATGATCACAATATGTTACATGAAAAAAAATTCTCAATAAAAATGTGAGAAATGCTTTAGAAAAAAATGAAAACTGTTAATAAAGAAGACTCATAAATAGCCGGGCAAGGGTGGCATACACCTTTAACCCCCGCGCTCAGGACGCATAGGCAGGCAGATCTCTTAGCGTTTGAGGGCAGCCTAGTCTACACAGCTAGTTCCAGGACTGCCAGGACAACACAGAGAAACCTTATCTTGAAAAACCAAAACCAGGGCTGGAGAGATGGCTCAGTGGTTAAGAGCTTTGCCTGCTCTTCCAAAGGTCCTGAGTTCAATTCCCAGCAACCACATGCGCTTGCTTGAGATTTGGTGCCCTCTTCTCTGCAGGGATACATGCAGGAAGACACTGAATACATAATAAATAAATAAATCTTTAAAAAAAAAAGAAAAACCAAAACCAAACAAAGGAGTCATAAATATACAAAAATCAACCTCTTTCATAATTAAGGTAGCAAAAGTTAAAATAAAAAGATTTCACTAAATTTTGATTAGCAAAAGTTTAACATTAAAAAAAATACTGGCCAGGATATATTAAAATCAGAGCCTTGACAAAATGTCTGTATATAAAACTGTACAACCTTTATGCCAACAATTGGCAATATTTACAGATTCTTCAGGCATATTCTTTTGACCTAACAATTTCACTTTCACATAGTTAAATCTATAACTATACTTATCACATATGCAAAAAACTTAAGTACAAAGATATTCACTGAGGCTTTGAATATAGCCCAGTAGTAGGGTACTTGCCTAGCATGCATAAGGCTTAGGTTCAATGTTTACCACCGAAAGCTAAAGATATTAACTACAGAAGCTTTCTCAATAACAGTATAATACTGGAATCAATTTAAATAGCCATCAATAAAAGACTGGTTAAATAAAATATATATCCATTCAATGAAATACTAAATGACCATGAACGGGAATAAAGAATATCTGTATAAGATTTGTGGATTATATATTTGTGATTATATGTCCAAGACATATAATTTAGGTTTAAAAACAAAAGTAATGTACAAAACATAGTGTTTCCATTGTTTCAGAAAATGAAAAAGGACACACAAACACATATGTGAATACAAAGAATATTTTTGAAAGAATGTAAAAGAAATTAGCTGACATAGGCAGAAGAAAGGATCTGAGGGGTCTGAGGTAGAAAGGGGACTGACTGACAGCCTTTAAAATTTTTTAAACCAATAAATTAGAAAAATAATCTAAATAACACTTGAACAGGAAACCTGAAAACAGTCCAATGAATTTAAAAACCACACAATATTTATTTAATTTCCAAATCATTGTTTTTGTTCAAAAGGTACTTAATTTGTTTTTAATAAACCCAGGTTAATTGGAAAAAAAAAGGAAAACATTTTTGGTTGAAAAAGAAATACAAGACAAAAGAATGTATGAGTGTTAAAGTTTTCTCTTCTTATAATAAGAGAATTAAATTTGCCTATCATTAAAAATTCTTCCAGACATTAAATGGAAGACTGTTATGAGTATGGAAGAGGAAAGGGGGAGGGAATAAGAAAGGGTCACTGAATAGGCAATTATGATCAAAGTACATTTTGTAACATATGGAAATGTCGTAACGAAGCACATTACTTCATAAAATTAATATACACAGGGGAAAACAAAAAGAATTCTTCCAATTCTAGCATTCCTCAGATGCTTATAAATTGACTAAGACAAACGTTGCTTCCCAACTACTGCAGATTTTTGTAAATAGACCATAATGTACTCTAAACATCAAGTGAAACTCTAGCTACTGTTACTTAGAAACTGAACAAAACAGAAGTTCCCACCCATAGGAGATTTTGCAGGGCTCAGAAGATATCCAGACATGAGAGAAGCACTGTCAGTTGAGAAGCTGAAGGGAAATATGTTCAGCTTTCCATAGCCCTGATGCTTAATATTCCCTTGGACAAATAGTCCTCACCTGTCGAAAGTCCTACCCCGGAGTTCTCGAATAAACATAGAGCTCCCAGTCTTCACTGGTTTTCCCTTGTGAGAATCATGCCCTTTGGAAGACACACGGCGTTTCTTCACTAAACCAGAAAAAGACGAGAGAGGTCATGAGTCAGAATGGCCAGAAGCTAAGATTCCAAGAACAAAGGCCTCCATACTCAATAGGTTATTCTCTAATCTAAAACCCCAAGAGGCATCTAGAATTAGAGACTCTCTTATACTCAGAAAAGTTCCTGGGGAAAAGAGTGTGCTTCCTCTAGGCAGTTGCTAAATAGGGAGGGAGATAAAACTACGTACTTCAGTCCTCTCAGTGCAATAGCTGCAGGCATGCCGGAATTGCGTAAGAAGTAATGTCTGAGACACTCAGGCAAAGGCAATTTGCACAAAGGCAAATGCTCTACAAAACTACCTTTGATTTGTTTCTCCCCTTGATCACTTCCTGATGAAAACTCTAACATCTACTTACTAATGGAGGGTCCATGTAAGACCTCACAGTTGGGGCAATGGTATAGGTCAATATCAGCAGCTTTCTCCTCCTCAACACCAACACAACTGGAAAAGAAAAAAAATAGCCAAGGTTTATAAGATTTTTTGTTTTAAAAGTTCTAGAACAGTGAGTACTGCATAGCACATGTGGCTATTTATATTAATTAAAATTAAGTAAAATTGGGGGCTGGAGAGATCGCTCAGCAGTAAAGAGCACTGGCTGCTCTTCCAAAACACCAAAAAGACTGGGGTTTGATTCCTAGCACCCAGATGACAGTGCACAATCCTCTCTAACTCCAGTACCAGGGGATCTGATTTCCTCTTCTTGCCTCTACTAGTACTAGGCACATGGTGCACATACATACATTTGGGTAAAACACTCATACATATAAAAATAAATAAAAAATTTTAATTTTAAGTAAAATTTAAAAATAGTTCTTTTATCACCCTAGCTATATTTCACCAGCCACATGCAGTTAGCAGCTACTATATCATGCAGACTACAAAACATTTTCATTAATGCAAAATTCTACTGGTCTAAAACAATGATGACAAAATGTCATTAAAACTTCATTAGAGTTGGACAGTAGTAACATATGCCTTTAATCCCAGCACTCAGGAGACACAGGAAGGTAGATCTCTGTGAGTTCGAGGCCAGACTGATCTACAAAGCAAGTTCTAGGACAGCCAGAGCTGTTATACAGAGAAACCTTGTTTTAAAAAACAAACAAAAACTTCATCAGGGTTCAGAATGATCAAAGCTGAAAGAAACTAGAGCATCCGTATGTGAATGAGCAGAAATATATAAAACAAGTAAGTAATTCTAAATGTTTCAAATAGCCACATTTAAAAGACAAAAAAAGCCTGATGTTCTAGTCCAAACTTCTAATTTCCACATTCTGGCATTCTGGAGGCAGAGGCAGGATTATCATGTGTTTCTGGCTACCCTCAAATATTAGACCAGCCTGGGCTATATAGGGAAAACATGTCTCAAAATATTAAAAACAGGTCTTATTTTAATGACATTTTATCTTGCTTTATGCATCCAAAATACTCTTTCTTTCTTTTCTTCTTCTTTTTTTTAAGACAGGGTTCCTCTGCAACTGCCCTGGCTGTTCTGAAATTCAGAAAGATCCACCTGCCTGTGCCTCCCTAGTACTTAGATTAAAGGTGTGAGCGACCACATCCGGCTCCAAAATACTATTTCAACATAGAACCCAAACTTAGAAATTTGCTGAGATAATTTATTAAATAAAATTACTAGAAATATTTTACAGCCAACAACAACTATGAATGAAGAATTTTAGGTAATCTTTTGCACCTTCATTTGAATTTTCTACTTGCTACAATAACCACGTTACTTCATATATTAGAGTTTAAGAGAGATTTAATTTTGTATGCTTGTACATAACGCAGTAGTTACACATACTAAATGCTTCACTCACAAAGGAAGGTGACAAGAACCCTTCAAATAATTTCTGGCTATGGTTAAATGCTTAAATTTTTTTATTAACCACATACAGCGAGGTGCATAAAAACATGGTGGAGCTCAAATTATTTCAGCCAAGATCATGACAAATTTCCTAAAATCAAGTCCCTTTCATGAAATCAAGTCCCTTTCATCTTTCCAACTCTGTCTATAAACCTGTAGGATGTCAAGAAATCAGGAAACCATCAACTTTGTAGAGGTTAGAGGAGTCAAGTAGATAATGTACATAAAGGTCATAGAACAATGAACACAGAGACAGGCACAGAGTAAGTGATATTACTTTTTGCCAAATCCAGATATCACCCCTCACTATCCTAAAGCTTTTTGCTGTTTTTCCCCTTCAAGAAACACTTGCCAGGCTTGGTGGTACATGCATTCTGTGGTTGTTTGAATAATGCCCCCCAGGCTCATATGTTAGGATACTTGTTCCCCAGACTATGGAACTATTTAGGAAAGATGGGGTGTAACCTTGTTGGAGGAGGTGTGTCACTGGAGGCAGGCTTTGAGGTTTTAACAGACTCCAACCATCCCCAGTGTGCTCTCTAATTCCAGCTTAAGGTTTAAGTTGTGAGCTCTCAGCTATTTCTGCTGCCTTGCCTTCTTCTCTGCCATCATAAACACGAATCCTCTGGAACTACAAGCCCTAATTCAATGCTTTCTTTCATAAGTTGCTTTGGTCATGGTGTTTTATCACAGTAATAAAAAAGTAACTAATATATCAGTAATCTAAGAACTTCAGAGATGGGAGCAGGGCAATCAGGAGGCCATCTTTGGTTAGATTATACCCATTTAAAACCCAAGATACATCTAAGAGAGACATACATGGATTTAATCTACATGGAAAGTAGAAAAAGACAAGATCTTCTGAGTAAATTGGGAACATGAGGACCACGGGAGAGGGTAGAAGAGGAGGGGAGAGGAAGAGAGGGAAGTGGAGAAAAATTTATAGCTCAATTAAAAATAAAATAAAACCAAAATACAAAAAAACCCTTCTTTACTTTCCAAGTTAAACCAAATATGGTTTTTCTACAAGGAAACTATTTTCTCCGTACTAGTACCACTCTAAGTGTAATCCATAGTCCAATACTGATCTGTGAACTGTTGATTACAGATCTATGTTAGTACAGAAAGTAAGAATAGGTATAACTTCTCAGCAATCTGACAGGATGCTTTAACAGTCACTGAATTTAATAATGAAAAATTGGAGTTTATTATATTGCTTTTTGTTCACATTATTTTTCTAGTCATTCTTTTTATTCTACAAAATCCATTTGTTGTAGAGTGAAAATAAAGGAAACTATTTCCTGGTTCTTTATCATAGAGTCTAAGGAGCACTGTGTTAAGAGTTCTATTAGATGGAAGCCTTGTATTCTTCCAGGAGTTGATCACTCAGGGAAGTTCAGTAGATGACCTTTTTAACTCTCCTGTGAGAATTTGAGATTATCTCTACTCTGTGCCTTAGTTTCTTTTCCTGTCACCATGACAGAATGTCATGAACAAAAACAACTTAAGGACAGCTCATAGTTCACAATTCAAAAGGTACATGTCAGTAGGAAAGTCAAGGCAGCAGGTACTTGAAACATCTGGTCACATTGAGTCCAGGTCAGGAAGAAGAAAGCAATGACTATCTACTGCTGCTCAGTTCCTTTTCTGTTTACATCATCCAGAAAAGTGCCACTCACAGTGAGCGGGTCTTCCTACCTCAATTAAAATACAATCAAGATAATTTCCCACAGGCATGCTAAGGTCCAACTCCCAGTGATTCTAGTTTTCATCAAGTTAACCATCAGGCCTTGTGTGAGATAATGACTGTTCCTCTTTAAGTTTCATACCAGGCAGTCATACCACTTCCTGTTCTTCTTTACTTCCAGTTACCCTTCTCCCCAACACATCCCTTCACTCAAAGAAGAACCTGCTCACAGATTTTTCTCCACCTCAAATCTTTTCAATATTCAACCTAGTATCAATATTAGCATGGGGACCCAACTTCCTGGGTTCATTCTTCTTTGATCTTATCATCTTCAGAAAGTTACCCCCACTCTCATTTCAACTACTCGCTTGACTATTCCCCAGATTTTGTCCAGCAGTTGTTTCACCCCTGGAATATGAAATACATGCACCATTTCTTTGACCATAAGTATATCAATCCAGGTCTCATTACACCTGTTCTTTGTTCACACACAAAAAAAACCCTAGCTGCTCCTACTTTTCACCCACTCTTTAATTTGTTCTGTTGTTGTTATTTGAAACGAAGTCTTACTGTGTAGTCCTGGATGGCCTGAAACTCAGAGATCTGTTTCTGCCTCCTGGAAAGGCCTGTGCCACAACACTACACTCAGTGCATTCCCTTTAACTTTATGCTTTCCTTTCAGACAAGATCTCACTGTGTAGTTTAGGGTGACCTTGAACTCATAATCCTCACGTCTCAGCTCCTAAATAATGGGATTATAAGCAAGCACTGGGATTACAGGCCTATGGCACCAAACCCCTACCAAATCCACCTATTCTTGATTTCAACCTATTTACTATCTAGCTTAAATTCCAGCATTCTTCACTTGCCCTACTACCTTGCATCATATTTACAAACCTATCCCTAGCTCAATCCCACTATCTAACACTAGACTACTGGGTGTGTTGGATAAAAAAAAAAAATCGCCCATTGAACTGGAGGCAAAATAAATTCACTGTCTAAAATACATAAATTATGCTGCTTGATAATCCTCCTATAATTTCCTACTTTAGCTCTTTCCATCCCACAATCCACAGTAAACTTCAAATCTTGATCCCACTATCTCTCCCTTTTCTCCATGCAAATGATTTACTTCCTTCTTGAAAAAAAAAAACAGAAATGAAACAAACAAGAACTAATTTGACTTCCTAGTACCAACTCCACTTTCTTCACCCATCCTTTCCTCCTATTACAATGGAAGTACTATCTTTCCTTCCTCCTAAAGTCGGGATTTGAATCTAGGTAATATATCTTTTTACTTCCTCAATTAATTGTCCCTTCGTTCTAAAGTATCTTCAATCTCTTACCCTGTTTCCTTCTCTCCTTTCTTTACAATACCATTTAAACAAGCACACTGACCTTAATGAACAACAACAAAAAAACCTCATTCTACTTTTCTTTCATCCCCTCTTGTCTGCTCCCCCTGACAGTTCAAAGTCAAACATCTTTCTACACTCATAGTTCAAAATGACTTTTTTTTTTAAAAAAAAAGGTAACAGTTAAACATGGTACAAAACTTTAAAAAATGGTATAAAATTCAAAAGATCAGCTCTATATCCTAATTCTTTTTGTTTGTTTGTTTGTTCATTTGAGGCAGGGTTTCTCTGTGTAAAAGCACTAGTTGTCCTGGAACTGGCTCTTGTAGACCAGGTTGACCTCGAAATGATAGAGATCCACCTGTCTCTGCCTCCCAAGTGCTGGGATTAAAGGCGTGCACCACCACCACCCAGTTTTATCCTAATTCTTTATCAGTTATGTTCTTCTGTCATTCTTATTGTTGCTGCCCTAATACAGGTTGTTATGATTGTTGGTATTTGGCTGCCCGTGAAGCCCCACCCCTGGGTCAAAAAGGCAGCCTCTTGGGGGTGTGACCCATGCTCGCGCATGCGTGGCTAGCCTCACCCCTGTGCGCATGTGCGAAAGCCTGGGTTGCCCACCATTTGCGTCACCAGCGTCTGACGCACCTACGTGAGCCGTCTGCGCATGAGCAGCGCGGCCTTTAAAAGCCAGAGGCGCCATTCCCGCGCTCTCTTTCTCCTCCCCCTCTCCTCACGTTTCCTCGGGCCCATGAGCACACCCCTCTAATAAATCTTCTTGCGTGGGTTCGTTCGTGTCTCGTCTTTCCACACGCGCCAAAAAAGTACAACAATGATCTCTATCTAGAATTATTGGCCTGTTCACCCAACTAGATTCCAAGCCTCTACTCTATGTCCACACAAATGAACCTACATACTAAAACAGTAATTTAAAAAAACAAGTGTGGGGTTGAGAGATGGCTCAGCAATTAAGAGTGCTTACTGCTTTTGCAGAGGATCCAGAAACTCCAGTTCCAAGAGATCCAACACCCTCTTCTGACCTCCTCGGGCTGCTGCACACAAATTGTGTACATACATACACTCAGGCATACAAAAACACATAAAATCAATTAATTAAATAAAAAACAAATGTGATCTTATTATCTCATCCCTAAAACCCTTCAAAAGCTCCCTATTTTTCTTTAACTTTTTAAAAATTTTATGTATATGTGTATGTGTTGGAAGCTATCCTTGGAAGCCAGAAGTGGGCATTGGAACCCCTGAAGCTGAAGTTACAAGTAGTTGTGAACTGCCCGACATGAGTGCTGGGATTTGAACTCAGATCCTCTGGAACAGCTCTTAGCTGCTGAGCCATCTCTCTAGACCCTCCCTATTTTTCTTGAAGAATGAATTGACCAGGCTTACAATAGTGGCACACACCTTTAATCCCAGCACTTCGAAAGGCAGAGGCAGGCGGAACTCTAGGCGAGGCCAGCCTGATCTACAGAGTGAGTTCCGGGAGATCCAGAACTGTTACACAAAAGAAACCTTTTGTCTAGAAAAACCAAAAATGAACTGAACATGGTCTAAAAAGGCCTTGTCTCTCTGGTCTCACTTTTTATCCCTTACACATAGTGCCAGTTATATAAATGAAAATGTTTACTGCAAGTGTTTCTTCTTCAGAAAAATAAAAAAGCTTTTTCGTTTCTCAGACTACCATAGTGTGGTAATCTGAATCCATGTTCCTGGGCATCTGAATACTTAGTCCACAGCTGATTACACTGTTTGGGTAGGCTCAGGAGGTGTGGTCTGGCTGGAGAAAGTCTGTCACTGGGGGTGGGCTCTGAGGTTTCAAAAGCCATGTGTTTTTTCTGCTTGCTGCTTTTCCTGCTGATTTCTTCCATGCCTCCCTATCATGATGGTGATTGACTCTTATCCCTCCAGAACCATAAACCCAAATAAACCCTTCCTTCTATAAATTGCTTCAGTTATGGTGTTTTCTCGCAGAAATAGAAAAGTAACTAATACACAAGAATTTCAGTTGTTACTATTACTTATTTTGTGGCTGGAGACTGAACCTAGGGCCAGACATGCTAGGCAAGTGCTCTGTCACTTAGTTAAAACTCTAGCTCAATTTCGACTTTTGAAATAGGGTCTCAAACCCAGCATAGTGGTGCATGTCTTTAATCCTAGTACTTAGGAGACTAAGACAGTTGGATTTCTGTTGAACTCAAGTCAGGCTGGTCTACATAGTGAGTTCCAGGACAGTCAAATTGGAACCAAGTGGGACTCAAAGATCAGAGGTGCCAGAACAGTAGCAAGTTTTACTCAAGAGTCTATTTGGTTTCCTATCTCAGGCCTGTATTCACAAACCTCAAAAGGTGGTGGGAGGTAGATCAGAGGAGTTCAAGGTCACCCTCAGCTACAGAGCCAAGTTTGAAGAAAGTTGAGCTATGTAAGAGCCTTTCTCAAAAAACCAAAACAAGGGCTGGCAAGGCAAGATGATTCAGCAGGTAAAAAGCATCTGCCTCAAAGCCAGAAGACCTGAGTTCAGTCCCGAGAATTTATGTAGCGGTAGAAGGAGAATCAACTCTACAAAGTTGTTCTCTGAACTTTGTATGCATGCCTCCCTGCCCCACTACAACATACAACATGTGAGCAACACACACACACACACACACTTTAAAAACAAAATCCCATTTCATGTAAGTGTAGGCTGAAAGGAAAGGGATGACAGTTGGGTGTAGTTCAATGACATAATGCCTGGAATTGCCTGGGTTTGAGCACAGCAAAAAGAAAATGGGGTAAAAATATATACAAAAATCACCCTTAATCAAAAGAAAGTAGGAGTGGATATATATATATATGTTTTGAGACAGGATTTCTCTGTGTAGCTCTGTAGACCAGGCCTGCTTCTGCTTCTCGAGTGTTGGGATTAAAGGTGTGCACCACCACCACCCAGTGGGAGTGGGTATATTAGTATCAGATGAATACCTATGAAAAGAGACCAGCAAGATTGATCAGAGAGTAAAAATTCTTGCCATGTAAGCCTGACGACCTGAGTTAGACCTCCAGATTCAATGTAAAAAGCAGGTTTAAAGTGGTGCACATCTATAATCCCACTAGTCTCTCCTATAGGGAGATAAGGTGGGCATGGGAAAATCACCTGGAAGTTCACAGGCCAGAGTACACAGCAAGGCAGAAACAAGAGAGATCCTGCCTCAACATGACTGAAGAAGAGAACAGTCTCCTTCAGAAAGTTTTCCTATGACCTCCACACAAGTGCATGGCAAATGTATGCCCTCACTATTACACATACGTCAAAATATATACACACGATAATAATAAGAGTCAAATTCTGAAAAATGAAAGGACAAAAAAGAGGATTGACAAACAGCTAAACAGGGTATAGGGGCTTTTTTTGCAAGCCTGATGACCTGAGTTTGATCCCAGGGACCCACATAGTAGAAAGAGAGAACTGACTTCATCAAGTTGTCCTTTGATCTCCACATGAGTACCATGACACACACATGCACAAATGCTCACACACAGAGGGAAGGATAAAGGGAGGAAGGAGAGGAGGCAGGGAGATGGAAAGAAGGAATACATGGAACCAAAAAAATATTAAAAGATTAATTCAGGCATGTCCCTTTAGCAAAATAGTAATAGGGCCTATAACTTAACTATAGGTCTTGGCCATGTTTATAAAACAAAACATGAGTTTCCCATGTGGAATAGGCCGTAAGTCCAATTAGAAAGCTTTTGGTTACCTCCATAGCATTCATGCTACTACTGAACCAATGAGCGTATCTTGCCAGGCCAGTCATTATTGTAGCTCACAGATTCACAGCTGGCAAAGGCTGTTGATGGTCTTTCTTCCCCAGCAAACTACAAAAACACTTTATGATACTATGAAAGTTAGCTAGTAAGAAGAATACTTCCAAATCAGAACCAGCTTGAATTTTCCATGTCCTATGATCAAAGTATATGATATGTTCAGCAATGGGATCTTACCAGCAAGTTCTAATGAGTAACCAAGAGCAATGACAATACCCTGTATTGTTTTTTGGGAGGGAGGGGGTCTCTAGGACCACCTTGACAAATGGGGTATTTCATACCTGGCACTGGGATTTTTTATAATCTATAGCTTTTGGGATGAGCATTATCCCTCCACGTAGGGTAACTTGAATTAAGCTTATCTATGTGCATGTATGTACATATAATAGGAGGCCTATAAAACAGCATTTTATACGACTTTTTCAAATATCTTTAGTGTTGGTTATCCCTCTACCTCCCCAACTCTACCCTCATTTCCCACTCCCCACTTAAACCTTTACCTCCATGATTCACTTTTCCTCCATTATATTGCCTTCTAAATGTTTCTAAATATCTATGGACCCCTCATCAGAGAAGTTTCTCTATGTAGTGAATGATGTTTAATACAAAGACTCACAACTGGTCAAAATGCAGAGAATAAGTCACTCACTTACTCAACCGTAAATGAGACATCTATATCACACACACTCCCAAGGTTCAGGGAACGTAGTAGAAGGGGAAGAAAAATTGTTAAGAATAGGGAACTTATCACACCCTTTCCCTAAAGGTTCAGGGAGCATTGTGGAAGAAGATGCACAAAAATTGTTAAGAATGGGGAAGACTGCTGTGAAATAATGTCTTCTGGACAGGATAGAGTCGTTGCACTCATAAGACCACAACAGATATGGTAGTCAGCACAGCACAAAATCTGCATAAAACTGGCAGGCCTTGGTGGTGCACGCCTTTACTCCCAGCACTCAGGAGGCAGAGGCAGGCAATTCTCTGTGAGTTCGAGGTCAGCCTGGTCTACAGAGCAAGTTCCAGAACAGGCTCCAAATCTATACAGAGAAACCATGGCTCAAAAAACTAAAAAAAATACAAAAATAACCTGCATAAAACCAAGCTAATTAAAACTCCAGCACAGTGCCAGCACACACCTTTAATCCTAGCACTCAGGAGGCAGGGGCAGGCAGATCTCTGTGAGTTCAAAGCCAGCCTGGTCTACAGAGTTCCACAATAGCCAGGGCTGTTACATAGAAAAACCCTGCCCTTGAAAAATAAATAAATAAATAAACAAACAAATAAATAAATGATGAAAGGAAAATACCATAAGATTCATTATATGCTAATAAAAAACTAACATGTATATAATAATTTCTATTTAAACTATCATAACTATTATCAGGAAAACTAAGGCCTTACAAAGATTAAACACTTTGACAATAATTGGTGTATAGTAACAATGATGTTATTTCATCCATCCTCCAATATCAGATGTTATCATACTCTATGGAAGGAGAAGAAATTGATACTGCTTTAAATTTATGTTTCTCAAATGTGGGCCTCATTTACCTACTGAATCAGAAACTGAGGTTGAAATCTATCTTGCTTTCTTAATGGGTCTTTCAAATAATTGTGATGCACACTAAAAGACACTGCTCTACAAATCAGAGTGTTTTGCACAACTCAACTGCCTTACAAGATGAATGAAACTATTTGTCATTTTTTTCTAATTTTGAGAACAGTGTCTCTAGAGTCAGAAAATCTGAAACTCAAATCTACACTCAGAAAGGCACTTAACCTCCACAGAATGTTTTTTTTTTTTCTTTTAGAGACAGAACTCATTCTATAGACCAGGCTGACTCAAACTTAGAGATCTGCCTGCCTCTGCCTCACAAATGCTGGAACTAAAGACATGGTGGCCACCACCCCCTGGCAGGTCCAGTTTTTTATCATCAAAATAGCATAGTTGTCTTTCTTCACTTCCACTCCAGGTAGTTAACTTGTCATGATGCACCATAATCCTTAACTGAACTTCAAAAGTCTATCAAAGGTGTGAACAGATTTCTATAATCTCTAGGTATTTGTGGACATAAAATATGTGAAATTGGGGCAGTGGTAAGAGAGCTTGCTCTGCAAGTCTGAGGACCTTAGAAAACAGATCCTAGTACCGAGGAAAAACTCAGGTATGGTAGTAACCCAAGTCCCATGAGGGGCAAAAGCAGGAAGAAGGGAAGAAGGGACTTGCTAGTCGCCATTTTAACTGAAGGTTCAGTGAGAGACTGTCTCAAAGAAATAAATCAGAGAATGATACAGCAAAACACTTAATGTCTTCCTCTGGCCTCTGTGGGCTCACAAGTATATGCTAATACTCATACACATACAAGCATACACATAATTACATGATACACACACTGGGTCTGCATGATTAACTATTGTAAGCAATCATGAATAGTAATTTCCAATTGAGCTAAAGTAAAACCTTAGAGTACAATGAGCACGACAGGGTGAGGGTGTATTGAGTAAGCAAGAGCAGCCAGCTGCCCATTAAGGATCTGGTTTTCAGTTAGATTCCTTGTTCTCTGGCAGCCCACAGAAAGAAGCAGAAGAAATTTTTAAAACTGGATGCTTTCAAGAAACTTGTGTCAGAATGTACAAACAAAATCAGAATACACCTTAGAAATGTGATTAAAGACAGATGTGGCCAATAAACCCATAATTAAGTTTCAGCTGGGCAGTGGTGGCATATGCCTTTAATCCCAACACTCAAGAGGAAGAGGCAGATAGATTTCTGTGAGTTCGAGACCAGTCTGGTCTACAAAGCGAGTTACAGGACAGCCAGGGCTGTTACATAGAGAAACCCTGTCCTGAAAAACAAAACAAAACAAAAACTTCTTAAGTTTCAGTAGCTAATATAAGAAAACAAATAATGTAAATATACAAACATAAGGGAATGACCAAGTAACTGGGGCCAAACATACAAATAACAAGGTATCAGAAACACATTTTAGATGACTGTTTAACAACCTGGCAGATACCCACATTATAATGTTAAGTGTGGGGGCAGGGAGGCCACAAAATGGTATTTATGATATAATCCTAACATATAAAAACATACATTATAAATCAAAAGACAAGAGTTAGTACAACAACGTAATTAACAGTGAATTGTACCTAACAGACTAACAGATGATTTTTTTATTTCCGTCTATTACTTTCTGCATTTTCTATAATGCACATGTCTCACCTATACAATAAGAATTTTGTTTTGCACAGGCCAGCTTTGAACTTGCAATCCTTCTTCCTCAGTCTCCAAAGTAGCTGTAATTACAGGCCTGTGCCTCAAAGCCCAGTTTAAAAAAAAAATCATTCTTTTAAAAATCTGGGTTGGGGCTAATGAGATGGCTCAGCAGGTGGTGCTTGTCACCAAGCCTGACAACCTGAGTTCATCCTGGTCTCACTTGGTAGAAGGAGAAAACTGACTCCTGCAAATTGTCTTCTGACCTCCACATGCATATCATGCCATACGTGCACACAAGCAAGCCTGTGTACCATACACACACACAAATAAATAAATGTAATTTTAAAATCTAACTTTCAGGAACTAGAATGATGGCTCAGTGGATAAAGAATGTTTGCTATGAAAGCAAGAGGACCTGAGTTCAAATTCCCAAAACCAACATAAAACTGAGCATGGCCACAAGTTGCATTACCCTAGCACTGAGGGGAAACTGCCAAGTGGGTTTCTGGAGCTCACGAGCCAGCTAGCCTAACCCAAATTCTAGGGTTAGTGTGAGAGAGTGTGCTGCTGTGAGTATGGTGTATATATATCCCTGTGTGCACATGCAGGGACTTGAAGCAGATGTCAGGTATGCTACTCACAGCAGCACACTCTCTCACAGATCTAACTTTTAGGCTGGGGAGAAGGTTCAGTGAGCAAAATGCTTACTAGACAAACATGAGGACTTCAGTTCAATCTCCAGAAGAGATACAAAAACCTTGGAGTACATGTAATCCCAGTGGTAGGGAGACAAAAATGGAGAGGATTCCTGGGGCTCTTTGGTCAGCCAGCCTAGCCTACTCATAAAATACCAGGCCATTAGGAGACTGTATCTCAAAAAAACAAGGTGGGTGGCTCCTAAGCAATGAAGCCTGAGATTGACCTCTGGCCTCCACAAACACACACCCAAGTGTACTCACCCACAAACATAAACACATACACAAGCAGAAAAAAATTTTAACTTTCAGACTTGGGTATAGACAAAATAATTTATGGAATGTCAGTTACGGAGTCAGACACAGAATAAGTACTTAGGAAGCATTCATTCCTGTTTTCTGCTCCCAGATAGCTATACTATAAGCAAAAAGCTGTTTTTCCAGATACTGAACTTACACACTTCATATACAACCCAAACTAACGGCCATAGTGCAATAGCTTTTACATGAAGACTCCTTCATTTATTCAAAAACATACTCAACATCTATTTCATGTTTAGCATTGAACCAGATTCTAAAAATACTAAAAATAAGAAAAAGATACCTGTATTCCCAGGCAGTGACACAGACGTGTGTGTAACTATAAGATGAAATTTTTAAAATAAAGATGTATACAAAGCACAAGAGTAATCCAGAGGAAGAAGTATTCTGTGAGCTGTATAGGGGAGAGCATCAAAGGTATGGTATGTGCAAAAACAAAGGAGCATAAAGAGGAGAGACTCCCCAGGGTTGAAGGTAATTAGCTTTGCTAGGTCATAAAGAACAAGGCTGGCATAAGGGGCTCACACTTTTAATTCCCACACTTGGGAAGTAGAGGCATGTGAATCTCTGTGACACCAAGGCCAGCATGAACTACATTTCAAGTTGCAGACCAGCCAGGCTAAGTAGTGAGACCCTGTATCCCAAAACAAGGGGGTAGGTATGGCAGGAAACTAGATTAACTAAGTAGATCATAAAAGGTCTGTCTCTCACAGAAAAAAACAAAAAAAAAAAAACATGAATTTTACTCTGCAGGGGAACCACTGAGAATAATTTAAGCTGAGGAGTGACACCTGATCAACACTATTAAAAACAACTAGGGATATTGACTTCTTTTGGGTTATGTGTGATTCTGGGAATTGAACCCAGTCTCTTATAAATGCTAGGTAAGAGGTTACCACTAAGTTATATCCCAAGCTCTTTACATTATTTCATTTTGAGACAGAATCTTGCTAAGTTGCCCATGCTGTCCATCAACTGGCTCTATAGTTCAGGCAGGCCTTGAACATGAGACCCACTGACCTCAGTCAGTAAATTATAGAGGATTGCAAATTAGAGAGGACTTCCTTCAGGAAGCTGGGATTATAAATTCATGCCACCATGCCTGGCTACGAATTTTTTTTTTTGAGACAAGGTATCATATGTCCCAAGCTGGCATGGAACTACTATGTCACTCCCAAGTCATGAGATTACAAGTGTATTGCCATCACACCCAGTTTATGCAATGGTGGGGATTGAACTCAGATCTTCCAGTGTGTTATACAAGCATTTTACATGCTGTACTACATACCCCGGCCCTTATGAAAGACATCTTAATTCTCACATTTCTAGAGTGAAGGAAAAGGTATCACCCCTAAGTTTATCCCCATTACACAAAATAACATAGGGCAGAAAGTAGAACTCTGTACCAGGTACATAATAAATAATCAGTAAAAATCAATTAAATGTGAACTTGAACGTACTGCATCAAGGCAGTCCCAGGTTAGGCCAGAATTTTGGTAATACCAGCAGTACCTTTACTTTGCTTTTGAGATTATAGTAACAGCTCTTCTGAAAGTTAAGACTGACAACTAAAAATTCTTGAATCTAATATATAGCTGAAGGATACCATATACTGCTTTTATTATACTCCAGTGTGCAAATCCTCCCAGTAATAGGATAATATTAGGATTTTTATTACATACACTAACTTCACTAGAAACTTGGGTGAAATGTGCATTCATTCTGTTGTTTTACCCTGTATCTTTTAAATTTAATTTGGGTAGATGGTTCTGCAGACAGCGCAAAAATAATATTCCAGTTCTTCCTCCATTAACTGAATGCATGCAAACTGCTTTACAGCTATGAAAGAGGTATTGATTTGTAAGGGAGGCTCACAGAAGCAAACGCAACAGGCCAAGGCCACTGATAGTAAGTTACAAAGAAATCCATGTTCTTGGACTCAGATATCTCAAAAATGCAGTACTGCCTCCCGCAAAGGCAGGATATGAGGGAAAACACAACAGGCAAGATACAAAACTGACTCTTCTTTGTAGCTAGAAGGCAGCTACAAAATCAAATAAGCATGCAAGGCCCTAGTCTGTAAGGACAGAGAGAAAGACCTAGGTCTAGTGGTGGGGAACTGAAAGTAAACTGAGATGAGGGGCTAGCCTCGGAGCAGGAGTAGAAAAGGGGGCCCTTTCGGAGAGGGCTAGTGAGCACACGACACACCTGGCCAGCCTGGCCGGCCCTTCTTACCTGCCGTGAAACCAGTCCTGGCACATGTCACACTCGATCATGAATCGGGTCACATCGTAGGGCAGTCGGCAGAGGCAATACACCGGCACCGAGGCCATCTTCACAGGGGGGTGGGTCGCTTTGCGGCGGGCCAGGTTTGGGGCTTTAAGAGGGTCAGAAAGCAGCAACCAGCGCCTTCCCGAGCGCCTTGCCTAGACCGCGGCTGGACACAAACAACACTTGTTACGAAGCGAAGCCGGCCCCCCGGGTTTCCAAACCGTCCCGTGTCCCCGCCCCTACCCCACCCCCTGGGTACCAACCTCCGTTCGGAACTAGGGAGTCGGGCGAGCCGGGACTCAGCCCAGCTGCTGAGAGTGCAAGGGAGTTGAGCGGAGAAAGTCCACCCACCTCCCGGGATTTCTTTCCCTCAGCAAGAACAGCGAGAACGTTCTGTCTGCGTTCTGCCCAGCCGTCCAAACGCCTCCCTCAGCCCTCTACCTCCTCTGGCCCTTAAGTCAGTGACAACTTCTTTCCGGGTTTCATGGAAATATCGGGAAGCTTCTTTCGTCCGTCAGCGAACCCTGTCTCCGCTGGCCTCTGGCTTACCTTTATCATGACACCCAGCAGGGCATAAAGGAGGAGGCTGGGCTGAGGGAGAGACCCTCCCTCGCCCCCAAATAGGAAGCGCCGAGATGCGCAGACCCTCAAAGTCTGCGCGGCTTAGCCCCAGACCGCCCCGAAACCCCGGGGAAGAGGAGCCTCAGCACTGGGCAGCCGACTCCAATCTCAGTTCGGGGCTGCGTTCGGAGTGGCAACGCTCCCGTCCGCCCTTCTCCACAGCCTTCCCTCCCGGCCGGCCGCTCCGAAGCGGACCAGGTCGCAACCTCGTCCTCCACCCCAAAGCTGACAGGAATCTCGCCTCAGCCCCGACACCGAACAGAAAGGCCCCCCCCACCCGAGCCACGGGAATTTACTCACACCCGGGAAACTGAGCCCAGAATTTCCTCACACCCGGGAAACTGAGCGAAGATTTGTTTAGCCAGCGCTCCCAAATGGCAGACACTGGCTTGCGGTCCCCTCAGCCCGCCGAGCGCCCCGCCGCAGCCCCCGGCAGACAGAGCCTGCACCGCGACACGACAGTATCTGCGCTAAAGCCCCCCAAACTTACGAGGCTCTCTCTCCGCCTCCCCGACTGACAGGATCCTCTTCCCGCCCCCAGCCCAAGCGGAACGCCCTCGGCCCCCACCCCTACGGGAGCGTCTCCATGACGAAGGCGCCGAGAGTCCTCGAGACGCAGGACTCAGCCCCGAGCCTGGCCGGCGGCTACGCTAGCTCCGGGGCAACACGGCTCGGCTGTGGAGCAGAGGCTAGCCGGGCAGTTCCGGTCCCCGGGGCGGCGCGCGGGGCATGCTGGGAGCGCCGCTGTGAAGCTGGGAGCCTTACTTACCTTCTCCTAGAAACCACATGCCGCGTCACGCAGTGCCTGTCGTCCGCCGGGGCTTTAGGGCAGCGGTCACCACAGCACTTGCACGGGCTGGCCGCTCAGAGTCTTGCAGGGAGCGAGGCCTGACCGGGGGGCGGGGGCCGCCGGGCCGACCGACCGGCAAGTGGCTTTGTCGCTGGCTCGCTCGTCAGGAGGCAGGCTCGAGCCGAGGAACTGGCCGCCGGGTCTGGAGAGACCGCCGGAGAAGTCGCCAGGAGAGCCCGGGAACAGTGGCAGGAAATCCAAAGGAATCAATAAAGTTTATTCAAAATAACGAGGAAGTTGAGGCGGAGAGGGGAGGAGAAATATGGTAAACAGCTACCATATTGAGAGTGGCGGCGGTCCGGGAGGAAACAAGCTCGCCGCCATCTTAGGAGGCCCGGGCACGCGAGGTGAAGGTGGAGCCCCGGACGTCAAGCCGCCGGCTCCCGCGTGACGTCACGGGGCGGGGCGGGGCCTAGTAGAGCCGAGGACGCGCTTCTCTGCGGGGGCGACCCAATTGGCGCTCGAGACCTTGAGCTGAGCGGAGGGGAGGCCGCCATCTTAGGCGAGGCGGTAGTTTGGCTCCATTTTGAGTGGGGCCTGGAAGCCAAGTCTCCCCTACCTGTGGGCAAACTGGGCGTTAGGAAAGCAGCCCCGTCCTTCTCCCTCCCTCCCTCCGAACACGCGCTGCTCCTCCCTAGTCTCCTCCTCTGATGGGAGGCGAACTCTGACTCCCAACTGCACAAGTGTTAGGTGGGCTGCGGGGGCGGGCTTCAGCCTTGGAAGGCCGGAATCCTCCCTGCAGCTCGTCTCCTCCCAGCGCTTCTCGCGCACTAGGTCTTCTGCCCACGGCTGCTGTGGCTCAGTCTTCACTCTGTGAGAGGAAAACCTGTGATTACCACCAAACGAAGAAACAGGTTTAGAGTAGGCAAGTGATTCAAGAGTCTGGAAGTTGAGGACAGCACCTTCTGATTTCTCCCACGTTGAGCTGTCAGTTTTCCTTTCTGTCCCCAAGCTCTCTTCACCTGCCCTGCAGGTTCAATTCCGTGAGGAGCAAATACAATTCAAGGATTTCCATATATCTGTACCAGGGTTTTCTGACTGAATGTAGTATGCTTCAAGATGGCACTGTTTTCTTTTTTCCCCCTCAAACATTAATGAAATAGCTCTAATTCTTTTACTGTATGACTTCCCTACAGGATCCCATTACTTTATAAAAGAAAGTGTGTTTAAAAATTGTTTTCTTACCAAAAGAGGCAAAGGGGTGTGGAAAAGAGAATGTACAACAATTTTTCTGACTGGCGACCAGAAACATAAGGACGAAAAGATGCTCATTAAGTGAATATTAATTTCCCTCTCTCCTCGTTCCCCCATTTCTCCCCTCCACCTCAGCCTCAGCTTCTTGAGTTTGTGATTACCAGCTGATGGAGAACTCTTTAAAACCATCTGAGAGGATGGGGCATGAGTTTAAGATGAAAGCAAAGCTGAAGGGAGGAAAGAGAAGAGGAAAATAAGCTAAGAGCCTCAAAGGCTGCTTGCTGTTAGACACTATACTTCAGGGAGACCAAGAGGATGTATAAAGATTTCCAAAGGCATGGGCTATAGCTCAGTTGATAGTAATACTTGCTTAGCATGCACAAACCCCAATGTTCAATCCCCATCACCGCTTAAACCTTTGATGGTAGCCCTTGTACTCAGGAAGATCAGATGTTCAAAATCATCCTTAGCTGTGTAATTTCCAGCCCAGCCTGGGATACATGAGATCACAGGTCAAAAAAAAAAACTTTAATAACATTGTACACAAAAATAAGGTGCACAAATGCATAGAGGCACATGGGGAGACATACTGTAAGGAATTAGATTATGAGATTTTACAATACAAAAATGAAAAGTTTAGATTTTATCCTTTAAGGAATAAGAAGTTACTGAAGGTTTTAAAAAGTGTGTGTATCGCCAGGCGGTAGTGGCGCACACCTTTAATCCCAACACTCGGGAGGCAGAGGCAGGTGGATCTCTGTGAGTTCGAGCCCAGCCTGGTCTACAAGAGCTAGTTCCAGGACAAGCTCCAAAGCCACAGAGAAACCCTGTCTCGAAAAACCAAGAAAAAAAAAGTGTGTGTATGAAGTGCCTGAGTGAATGTGTGTGAACCATGTGTGGGCAGGACTGTGTGAAAGTCAGAAGAGGGCCCTGGACCTGGAGTTAGAGGAGTACATGAACCGTCATGGGTCCTGGGAATTGAACCTGAATTCTCTGCAAGAGCAGTAAGCACTCTTAACCATTGAGCCTTCTGTCTAGTAACTGAGTCATATTTGCCTTAGCCAGAGGAGTATGCAATTTTATTGGGCCCTGAACTTACATATACAATGAGATGAAGGGACTGGAGGACTTCCTTAGAAAAGAATATAGACCAGTAAGTACTAAAGTTAGCTTCAAAGATGTGCAGTTAGACTATTTTTAGGAATAAATCCAGCATCTGAGTAATAACTATGACCAGAAATGATACAAGCCACACATAAATGTCCTGTAAAACACTGTTAAACTAAATTTAACCCCCAAGACTTATTAGGTGAACCTCAAATTTTCTTTTCTTTTTTGTTTGTTTTTTTCTGAGACAGGGTCTCACTATGTAGCTCTGGCTGTCCTGAAACTCACAGAAATCCACCTGCCTCTGCCTCCCAAGTGCTGGAATTTCAAAGATAGCTCCAATACCCCCTAACATAAGAAAAACTATGACGAGGCTTTCTGTGGAAACAGTTTCAGTAAATTGCAGACTTTATAAAACATACTAGCATGCCGCAGTATAGCAAGGTGACAATATTTGCCCCTTAAGTTCTTTAACTTTTCAGAGAATCAGGAAGGGGGATTATGTTGCAGTAGACTGGAATGAAAAGAAATGGAGATTAAGGTAATAAGTGAGGCCAGAAGATTGTCTGGTAATCTGGATATTTGGGAGGCTGAATAGGCAGACCTTTAGGACTAAACGAAAGCTTTAGGTGAATAAGGGAAAGAGATATGAGTTCATTTCTGAGTTGAGTGTCAGAGTGTATGATGGTACCACTGCCTGAGCCAGGGTATACAGAAAAACAGGTTTTGTGGGGAAGAATAAAATGTAGTTTTAACTTGGAGCATGTTAAGCTGTATGTGTGGAACAATAACTCACCCAGTCATTATTTTCTTCTCTTCTTTTCATCCCTTCTTCCATTCTTCTTTTGTTTGGCTTTGTTTTATTTTTTGAGACAGGGTTTCATTGTATAACCATGATGGCCTCAAACTTACTACATAGCCCAGGTTAGCCTCTAACTCATGCTCCTACTTTCCATCAGCTATTGTTGCAGGATACAGCCAACAGTTCTTTGTTAGCCAGCACCAGGCACTGTACTGGATGCTGAGGATGTTCATGAATAATAAAATAAAAGTTCACTCATGTTTATTGTGCACCTGCTATTCTAGACACCAGGGATTCTGAAATGAATAAAACAGACAAGATCCATGTCATCTTGTGACTCACATTCCAGTAAGGGAGACAGATACTAGAGTCAAATAAGACAGTTCCTAATTGTAGTGAATGCTATCAGGAAGACAGAACAAGTTACAAAGTAGAGAAGGATCCAGAGAGAAAGCTACTTTAGATAATGTAGTCAAGGAAGGCCTCTCTGAGAATGTGACTTGCAAGTTTAGACCTGAATAATAAGAGCTAACTAAGAACAAGACAAAATCAAATGTGTAAAGGCCCTAAAATGGTAGTGGGAGGATGTGGTGTGGGACAGGTCAGGGTTAGGGTAGACTCTGTAGACATGAATAGCATACATGCACTCTTTAGGAGCACACAATATAATGAAGAAGGTGAGGCAACATTAACAAGATAAAGGGGGAAATATGGCTACGGCTACCTAGAGGTGTGAGCGACCTGTGTGATAGCAAAGAGCCATAGTTAACTTACATATGCAATTCCTCTCCCCAGAAAATTGCTCTGCATTCTTCCTGAGAAGTCGGAAGGGGAAGCTAAAGGGTGTGGTGAAAGGCCTAATCGAAAGAAACTGAACCCAAGGCAAGTCTGAGTTGCTGACAAACGGCTCCTGTCACTGTCAAAGATGGGAGTCAGCCTACTGCTGCCCCAGAAGGGTGGTCTGGTCTCTCTCAAAATATAGTATGTGATCTGAATTGGCTCTCATAGCCCAAGGTTGCTCTGAAAGCCTTCCTCCCACACATACGTGTCTACTTTACACTTCTAAGCCTTTAACTAGACAGATAATTGAATGCATTCAATCAGATAGCCACTACTAACCTGGGTGATTCATCCATTCTAATAGCCTGCTAGCAAGAATCTTCAGAGGGATCTTTCCACATCATTTCTCTTCATAAATGTACATCTAACTGTTGAGAAAAAAAAACTGATGAGAGCTAAAGTGAACTACAATGTTTGAACAGAGATGGGAACAGAATGGGGGAAAAGAAAAGGATAAAATAAGAAAGGCTGGTTTAAAAGCTTAAAAGCACAGTATACAAAAGAGCAAATAATGACATTATCTGAGAATTGCTATGTGATTAGCACTGCTCTGAACATAGGCTTGCATATAGCCCAGAGAGTGGTACTGTCTTGTGACCCCAGCTTCTCAGGAGGCTGATGAAGGAGGGTTACACGTTTAAGGTCCACCTAAGTGAGTTTAAGGCCAGCTGGGACAACTTAGTGAGGCCTTGTCTCAAAGCTGTTTTTAAACTTTTTTATTTTATGTGCATTGGTGTTTTGCCTGCACGCACGTCTGTGTGAGGATGTCAGATCCCCTGGAACTGGAGTTGCCGACAGTTGTGAGCTGCCATGTAGGTGCTGATAATTGAACCCGAGTCCTCTGGAAGAGCAGCCAGTACTCTTAACTGCTGAGCCATCTCTCCAGCCCCTTAGAACTATTTTTTGAGACATATTTTCTCTATGTAGTCCTGGCTGTCCTGGAGCTCCCTATGTAGACCAGGATGCCTCAAACTTACCAGGCTTCAAAATAAAACTGCTCAAAGTCACATAACCAGTATGCGTCCAACAAAGCTGGGTTCCTGATGATGTAGGTTGTAATGGTTAATATTGGCTGTCAACTCAACAAGAACTAGTATCTCTAGGAATGAACCTCTAGCCATGTCTGTGAGGGAATTTCTAAATTGTTGTATTACTTGAGTTGTGACGATCATTCTGAATTGTGGGTAGCACCATTCCACGGGCTGAGGTTCTAGGATAAGCAAAAAGGAGGAAATTACAAGCTGAGCATCAGCTTCCAGTTCTGCTTTCTGGCAGTGGATAAAATGTGATCAGCCACTTTTGTCATGACTTCCCTGCAATTATAGAGCATACCCTCAAACTGTGAGCCAAAAGCAACCCACCCTTCCTAAAGTAGCTGTTTTCAAGTATTTTGCCACAGCAATGAGAAAAATCAACCAATAGACCTCCAGAGTCCAGGTTATTATCTACTCAGTTATTCTACTAGTGTGGATTTTTTTTGTTTCTTTGTTTTTTGTTTTGTTTTTTGAGACAGTGGTTCTCTGTGTAACAACCCTGGCTGTCCTGAAACTCACTATGTATACCAGGCTGGCCTTGAACTCACAGAGATCCATCTGTCTCTGCCTCCTGAGTGCTGGGATTAAAGGAATTCACTACCACCGCCCAAGCACTGGTATGGATTTAACAGCCTCTTGGGTATGGATGTTATGAAAGAAGGTAATCAGCAGTTCTTTGCACACTCTTGGAAAAAACCCCATCAGGATGATGGCCTGTTGCCAAGCCAGGCAGCCAAGAATACATAGGCTGAACTTTTAAGTTATGTAAAAATAATAAAGCCACTTTCTAATTCATTATATGACCTCTGTATTTTACAGGGGAAATGTTAAAAATGACATTGTATGGATTTATATTTAAAACTGAACTCAGACTGAATCCAGTGGAAACTGATTTGTATGAAAAATTCAGTCTTTTGGGGAAAGATGTCTAAGAATCATCAGCTGTAGATATACTGAAGTTTTGCATTTTGAAATAATTTACCAGAAAATTATCCCAATAGATTGGGGATGTAGCTCAACGGTAAAGCACTTGACCAGCATACAGTAGGCTCTGGATTCTATTTCCAGTGCTGAAAAAAAAAAAAAACAGGTTTATTTACGCCAGGAGTGGTGGTGCAGACCTGTAATCCCAGCTTTTGGGAGGCAGAAGAAGGTGGCAGCTACAAATTCCAGGCCAGTCAAGGTCATACAGTGAAACCCTGTCTATATTTTAAAAAGAAAGAAAGAAAGAAAGAAATGTATCCCAATGGACTGGACTGGCAAATGTAGTTCAGTTGTAGAGACTTGCCAAGCATGTACAAGGCCCTGGGTTTCATTCCAGCATCTACAGAGTAAGGGATAAGTGTGGGGAAACTGGAGGAGCATATGAAATGTTGTCATGATGATGAAAGTCGGAGCCTTGTACATACTGATCAAACACTGCCAGTAAATAACACCCCTAGCCTATAAACTACTCTCTGTTTTGGTTTTCCCAGACAAGGTTTATCTATATAACAGTCCTGACTGTCCTGGAACTCACTCTGTAGACCAGAACTCGTAGAGATCTGCCTGCCTCTGCCTCCTGAGTGCTGGGTTTGAAGGCATGTGTCACCACCACCTGGATAAATTACTTTTTTCTAAGAATATTTTTATTGACTCTTTGGTAATTTTATATATGTATGTGTGGTTGTTTGAATAAGAATGACTCCCATAGGCTCATATATTTGAATGCTTAGTTATTAGGGAGTGGTACTATTTGAGAAGGATTAGGAGGTGTGGCCTTGTTAGGGTAGGTATGGTTTTGCTGGAGGAAGTGTGTCACTGGAGGTGGGGTTTGAGGTTTCAGAAGCTAGGCCCAGTGTTTTTCTCTTCCTGCTGCCTGGTGATCCAGATATAGAACTCTCAGCTACTTCTCCAGCATGCCCCCATGCTCCCTGCTATGATAACAATGGGCTAAATCTCTGAAACTGTAACCTCTGAAACTGTAAGCAAGCCCCAATTAAGTGCTTTCCTTTATAAGAGTTGCTGTTGTCATGGTGTGTCTCCACAGCAATAGAACACTGTCTAAGGCAGTCTGCAATGTATCTTGATCATATCCAACCCCAACTCCCCTCCCTTTCCCACTTTCACGGAACTCCTAAACATGTTCCCTCCCCCTTTCACTTCCTTTCTTTTTTTCTGTAACCCACTAAGTCTTTTCAATGCTACCTACTGGAATGTTGATAGATTTTCTTGACTTGATCTTCGGTGCAGGGCTTGTTCAGGTGAACAAATAGTGCTCTTAATTGTGCTAGAAATAGTGATATAACAGACACATCATAAAATATTATTGTGGTCTTATAACTCATGTTGTTTTCAATTATATTGAAGTTGTGGACTGAGGGTATATTTCAGTGTAGAGCTTTTATTTACCACATACAAAGCCCTGTATTCAATCCCCAACACTGCAAGGAAACAATCAAAAAGCAAAAACTATAAATGTTGGTGACAAAATTATTGAATCTGTAGAAAATCAAGCCAAAAATACCTTGTGACTAAGAAGTCACATTAATAACATTTTATTATATAAAATTATGAAAATGTTTTTGAATTGGTAGGTTTATGCATTGTTGTATATCGTTATTACCCCTAATATGTTGTGTAAGTAATATAATATTCGTTAAAAAACCTTCTTATTTAAGAATCTGGAATGCACTTCCCTTCTGTTTCCCTGCCTTTGAATGAGGAGCACTTCATTTTCAACTTGTACATGCCCCAGAAAATCAGAGGTTCCCACCCCAGCTGGATGGTTCTTGTGCGCTAAACTTAGATTACAGTGATTCAGATATATACACTCTTCTAACCAAACACCTCTCCATTGAGAATCCATGTGGAGGTGACTAGATGCTGTATAATAACACAAATAAAGAGACTAATGTGGATATTTGCCATTTTCACATAAACAGAATTATATTGTGTTATGTGGCCAACTGCTTTTACCACTTGACAAAATAACTTGGAGACCTTTCTATAAAAATGATTCCCCCAACCTTTATATTTCTACAAGGAATTCCCTTCATTTGCATGAGTCTGAATTTATCTCCCCAGTACTCTGATGGATAAAATGGCTTTACTTTTTCACTTTTATAGGGATGTAATGAGCATGCTACTATGAGCAGTCTTGTGCTCAAGTCTTTTTCTCTAGGTCCTGGGGCATAGAGTAAAGATATTTTCAGTTATAAAGGTAGAAGTGTAGCTGCACGGGACAGCACTTGCTTAATGTGCATAAGCCTCGGTTTGATACTAGTACCAATCTTTAAAAAACATGCATACTGCTAAATTGTCTTTATAAAATATGTCAATTTTCACTCGTATCAAGACTATATCTTCACATTTTTCAAATTTCCTAAAAACATGGCCTTTGAATTATTTTAAATTGTCAATCTGGTGGGTGAAAAGTTGTAACTCATCTTGGTTTTCTTCCTTCTCTGTATTTCTTTTAAATTAAATTTTATTTTATTTGAGACAAGACCTAACACTGTAGCCCATGCTGGCCTTAAACTGCTCTGTCCTCCATAGTGCTAAGATTATAGGTATAAGTTACTATATCTAGATTGCGTCTATTTTTATTGTTATCATTAGCATATATTAGTTGTACAAACAACAGGCATTGGCAAGGTCATGCCAGTGATCATTATTTAGTGCTAATGAGAATGCTGTTTACTGATTTGCCTGCTCCCAGGCTCATGTTGAACCACTTATACAGCTCAGGCCTACCTGCATATGGAAATCAGTATATCACAACAAAAAAGTAATTAGTACCTTGGGGGAGGGCTGAGGGAGGGAGGGGAGAGGCAGGGAGGGGAGCAGAGAAAAATGTAGAGCTCAATAAATAACATGGAAAAAAAGTAATAAGTACCATCTCAAAATATTAAAAATAGAGCTTTTATATGAGGTTGGGCATTTTAGTACAGTCCTATAATCCCAGCACAAAGGACATTGAGGTAGGAGTATGGCCATAAATTCAAAGCCAAACTGGGCTACATACTGAGTTCAAAGCCAGCCTGAGCTACCGTCTTAGCTATACATCTTCTGGGAGAAGATGCTTAATATAAGCCTAATAGTGATATAATATTAAGTTTAATAATAGGGATACCTGCACATTCATATTTACTGAGGGACTTCATGACAGCCAGTTACAGGATTAGCCTAAAATGGCCATCCAAAAATGAAAGGGTAAAGGAAATGTAACTATGCACAATGAAGTTTTATTCAGCTATGAAGAAAAATATAATTATGTCATTTGAAGGCAAATGGAAGAAATTGGGGCTGGGTAGTCTAACAGTGGTGGTCTGGATACTGGAGAGGCTAAGAAACTGATAGCTACTCAGTCCATAAAGCAATCTGTTGCTGAAAATATGGAAGATTCCTGGAAGGTCACTGTGTCAGTCCACATGGGAACCTGAATAAGTTGGATTCTTATGATATCATAAAATGGCAACAGCAGCAGAGATAGACATACTCACTAGCAGGAAAGGCAGGCATGCATGCAGGCAGGCAGGCAGGGAAGCAAGGAAGCAGGCAACACTTTTTTATTTGGATTTTATATCCGCATCACAACTGGAATGTAGTCTGGTGTGGGGGAGGTCTTCTTCCCTCAGTTAATCCTTCCTGGAAATACCCTCCTAGATTAGACAATAGACTTGTCTTTTAATTGATTTCAGATCTAATCAAGCTGACAATCAAGTTGAACCAAACCATCATGGGGCTGGAGAGATGACTCAGAGGTTAAGAGCCCTGGCTGCTCTTCCAGAGGTCCTGAGTTCAAGTCCCAGAAACCATATGGTGGCTCACAACCATCTATAATGAGATCTGGTACCCTCTTCTGGCGTGCAGGCACACATGCAGACAGAACACTGTATACATAATAAGTAAGCCTTCACATACTCAGGGCTTCCTCTGCTCCCCATATTCTCTTCATCCTTAGTCTCTTCAGAGCGTTTTATTACGAAGGGACATTATATTTTGTTAAAGCCTTTTCTGCATTTATTGAGATGATCATGTGACTTTTGTCCTTGAGTCCATTTGTGTAATGAATTATTTTTTTTTCTTTTTTTTTGTGTGTTTCTTTTCTTTTTTTTTTACATTGTTTTGTTTTATTTTTTCCATTCAAGAACATAATTAAAGATAAAAAATTTTTTTTTCCTTTCTTCCCCTTCTCCCGGTCCCCTCCCACTAACCCCCACCCCTCCTCCCTCCCCCTTCTTCCTTGAATTATATGTATTGATTTGCATATGTGAATAATTCCTGAACCTCTGGAATGAAGTCAACTTGATCATGGTTCTTTTTGATGTATTCTTGGATTTCAATTTTAAGTATTTTATTGTTAAGAAATGTTTACACCTATCCTCATCAGAGAAATTGGTGTATAATTATCTGCTTTTTGTTGTGTCTCTGTCTACTTTTGCTGGCTTCATTACAAAAAGTTGGGAAACATTACTTCCTTTCTATCTTATTGAATAATTTGTTAAGTATTGTCTTTCATTCTTTTTTAAAGGCTTGGTTAGAATTCTGCTTTGAATCTATCTAAATGTAGAATTTTTTAAGTTGATTTTTTTAAACTACTGCATTAATCTTGTTGCTTGTTAATCAGTTAAAATGATCTAATCTTGGTTTAACTTTGGTATGTAATAAGTATTTATGAATTCACCCACTTATTTTAGATTTTCCAATTTAAAGAATTGGAATATATAGGTTTTAAGGTATAATGATACGTTCTAAATTTCATTGATATCTGTTGTAATCTTTCCCCTTTCTTCTCTCTTTTTTTCTCTCTTTTTTTAGGCCTTTTTTTCTCTCTTTTTTGGTGAACTTGGGTAAGAGTCTGTCAATTTGTTTTATCTTTTC
The DNA here is from genome assembly GCA_004026605.1 of Ondatra zibethicus. NCBI lineage: Eukaryota > Metazoa > Chordata > Mammalia > Rodentia > Cricetidae > Ondatra > Ondatra zibethicus. The sequence continues at coordinate 43,567 of PVIU01006157.1, read as the reverse complement.
AAAGAGCCAGCTGATCATTTCATTGGTTTTTGTTATTTTTCGTTGTTTGTTTCTATTTCATTGATTTCTGCCCTGATCTTAAATATTTCCTTCTACTATTAGTTTGGGTATTGGTTTGGTTTTGTTTGTTCAGTTTCTTAAGATGTGTCATTAAGTTAGCTATTTATGATCTCACTGATTCTGTAGCGCATGCATTTAGAACTATAAAATTTCTTCTTGTATCTGCCTTCATTGTGTCCAATGGATTTACGTAGGGTTTATTTTCACATTCATTCACTTCTAGGAAATCTTTTATTTCCCCCTTGGTTTGTTCAATGGTTCCTTTTATTATTATTTAAAGATTCATTTATTTAATATGTATACAGTGTTCTGCCTGCATGTGTGCCTGCACGCCAGAAGAGGGTCTCATTATAGATGGTTATGAGCCATCATGTGATTGCTGGGAATCGTCTGGAAGAGCAGTGAGTGCTCTTATCCTCTGAGCCATCTCTCCAGCCTTATTATTATTATTTTATCATCACTTCACCACTGTTATTACTGTGCTTCTCTCTCTCTCTGTCTCCCTGCCCCTCTCTGTCTGTCTGTGTGTGTATGGGGGTGCAGAGTATGGGCCCTTGTGTGCCATGGTGCACATGTGGAGGTCAAAGGACAACTTTCAGAAGTTGGTCCCCTCCTTCCATTGTGAGTTCTGGGAATCAAACTCATATTTTCTGGCTTTTGGGGAAGTGGTTTTATCCATTCAGTTATCTTGCCAGAGAAGGAATTGCTCCCACACATTATCCAAGTGAGTTGCTTAATCTCCAGGAGTTGGGTATTCCTATTGTTTCACTTGCTGTTGATTTCTAGATTTAATCATCATGACCATACAGAATATGAGGAATTATTTCTATTTTCTTGTATTTGTTGAAACTTGCTTTGCTTCCTAATGTGTGATCTAATTTAGCATACAAACCCTATCGGTCCTCAGAAGAATGTGTATTATGTAGTGTTTGGATGGAATGTTCTGTAGCTATCTGTTAGGGGCATTTGATTTATGATATCATTTAACTCCAGTGTTTCTTATTTTCTATGTCTGGATGGTGAGGGTGGCGTATTGAAGTCGCCTACCTCAACATCTGTGCTGAGATTAATCAGTGGTTTAGTACCTAGTAATATTTGTTTTATGAAATTGGGTGATCAGTGCATATATGTTTAGAATTGTAATAACCCACTGAGTCCAATTGGTGTTTTCTATCTGTGCATGAGTGTAGAGCACCATTCCCTGGAGCACAGCTAACCTACTGTGCTCCTCACTGTGGTAGAAAACGGACTCTTTCCCCCAGCACTCATCAACCACCAAAAGCGTCTCACAGGTTTTCCTAAATTTATCACAGACTTTGTCTGGACCATGCAGTTTCTCTCTTTCCTTTTCCTTTTTTTGGTTCTTTTGAGACTGCCTGCATCTGCCTCCCAAGTGCTGGGCTTAAAGACGTGCACCACCACACGACTCAGTCCATTTTGTTGATGCCTGAACTTCAGTTGTGGAGACACTTGCTGCTGATTTGTGAAAGGGATAGCTAAAATTATCTCCATGTGGCTAGGGATGGCATGGCTTCTGATTACACAGTGCAGCAAGGAAGTGTGCAGGAGGTGGGATCGAGGAGTTGCTCATTCTTGGATCTCATGAGCCAGGGTGCTTGTAGAGTGACAAGGGGTACCCTCTGGCTGCATGAACCTCTTTGCACACAAGGCTGGCTTGTGGGCCAGGAACAGCACTCGGCAGTTGTGCATTCTTGTGAACTAGGTCTTGGCAGCAAAACAGAGTTTGTGCTGGGATTGGGGGGGACACCACTCTGTTCTCACAAGCTGCAGTACACACAGCGTGATAGGACTGCATGCTGGAGGTAGGAGGCAGAGGTGCGTCCACATAGCAGGAGGGGATTCTGCTATGTGTGAAATTAAGCTTTGGAAACTGGAGGCTATTGATGTTGATTCATAGCGTGGCCGAGGAACTTCAGCCTTGGCTAGCTAACAGCAGGATGCTGGGTGAGGTCAAAGCCTCCTGGCTTTCTGACATCTGGAACTATAGCCTGGGGTGTCCTGATCTCTGGGGAAATGGGTTGGGGCCAAAGCCTCCTGGGCGACAGGAAAGCCCCAAAGGCTCTGCTGCTTAAGCACACTGGCCTCTGGACAATGGGTAAAGACTATTTATTGATTTTAAGATCGTCTTCCTCCCCGGTAACAACTGAACTATCTTTTATCTCATTCTCTTATAGTGCCCTCTACATACATCTTTAGTTTTTTTGAAGGGGTGGCTTTTCAAGATAGGGTTTCTATGTGTAGCCCTGGATGTTTTGGAATTCGCTCTGTAGACCAGGTTGGCCTCAAACTCACAGAGATCTGCCTGCCTCTGCCTCCTGAGTGCTGGGATTAAAGGTATGTGCCACTGCTACCTGGTTTAATTTTATCTTTAACTAATTTTATCCTCTCTCCTTTCTAGTACTTTCTTCTCTTAGATCTTATGGCTGCTATCTTCACAGCTTAACTCAAATATTGCGTTTTCCTGGGTGGTGGTGGCACATGCCTTTAATCCTAGCACTTGAGAGGCAGAGGCAGGCAGATCTCTGTGAGTTCAAGACCCGTCCGGTCTGCAGAGCAAGTTTCAGGACAGCCAGGGCTGTTACACAGAGAAACCCTGTCTTGAAAAACCTTCTCTCTCTCTCTCTCTCTCTCTCTCTCTCTCTCTCTCTCTCTCTCTCTCCATATATATATATATAATAGTCATGTTCTGGTCACCATGGTTAGCACTCTCACACTACTCTAGGATGTGCTGTATTTTATTACTCAGATTTATTTTCATCAGAGAGCATCTCTTGAGTTTACTTTAGTGAATTTAATATTGTTACAATTTGAGTGTGAAATGTCCTCTGAAGGCTTTTTTTTGTCAGTGATGGGCTTCTTGTTCATGAGGCTATTAACAAAATCAGTGGATCACTCCACTGATATATCATATATAATTTAATGGCATTGTTGGATGGTCATGGATACTAGGAGGTAGGCTCTAGTAGGATGTAAGTCCTTGGAAGCGTACCTTTCCAGGGTTTATCTTACTCCTGACTCCTTGTTCTTTTGCTTCCTGACTACTATGATGTGAGCAGCTTGCTCCATCACAGTTCTCCATCATGATGTTCAACCTCCCCATGAGCCTAAAAGCAGTGGGGCCAGCTGCCCATGCAGTGAAACCTGAACCATGAGCTAAGAGCAGTCTTTCTGGTAAGTTGTTTATGTTGAATATTTTGTCATGAAAGCCTAATGAAAAGTCTAGTGTCAATGAAAGTCTAATACAAATATGATACAGGGGCATAATTATTTTTGTCTGAAAGGATAGCTAGTTGTCTTAACATCAGAATTTCCCTCTAAATAATTATTTCAGTCTATGTTTTTCTACACTATTTAAGACTGAATATGTAGATGATGGTGTGCTGCTAGTTTTATGTCAACTTGGCACAAGCCAGAGTCATTTTGGAAGAGGGAACCTCAACTGAGAAAATGCACCCACTAGATTGGTTTGTGGGTGAGCCTGTGGTGCATTTTCTTGATTGATGTTTGATGTGGGCAGGCTCAGCCCACTATAGCTGGTGTCACACCAGGCATGGGGGTCCTGGGTGCTCTAAGAAAGCTGGCTGAGCATGCCATGGAGAGCAAGTGAGTAAGCAGGACTCTCCCATGGCCACTGTGTCAGCTCCTGGCCTGACTTCCCTGGATGATGGACTATAAGCTATAAGATGAAAAGACCCTTTCCTCTCGCTGTTGCTTATGGTCATGACAGATTGTTAAAAGTATTATTTAGTTCAATGATGCTCAACACTGGCTGTATATCAAAAGTCACATTTGGAAATCTTTTAAGATTTATTTTTTTATAATTTTTAATTATGTCTATGTGCCCATGAGTGCAGGTGCCTGCAGAGGTCAGAGGTGTCAGAGCCCCCTGGAGTTGGAGTTACATGTGGTTGTGAACTACCTGACATGTTTGTTGGGAATCAAAAAGGCCAGCTTCTGGAAGAGCAATGTGTGCTCTTACCCACTGAGTCATCATTCTAGTGCCCCAGAATTTCTTTGGTGGTTGTGGTGCTAAGGAAGAAAATTAGGATCTCAAGCATGATAAGCACACATTGTAATACTGATAGGATCTTCACCCACCACATGGGATTTTAAAAAATTCAGACATAGAGTATGTATTAATTTCCTCTGACTACTTTGGCAAAATATTATAAGCTAGGTGGCTTAATACAACTGAAATTTATTTATTATTTTATTTTTTAGTTTTTTGAGACAGGGTTTCTCTGTAGCTTTGTCTCCCAATTCTTTAGGCAAGAAGTATAGACTCAAAATGTTGGCAGGGCTACCTTCTTGCCTCTTCTTTTGGTGGTTGTAATCCTTGACTTTTTTTGTTATGACAGAGTCTCATGTAGTCCAGTCTGGTCTCAAACTCCCTGTGTAGCCAAGGATGATCTTCAACTTCTAATTCTCCTAACTCCACTTCCTGAGTGCTGGGAATATAGGCATGCACCACCATACCCAGCGTATTGTGCTAGGGGTGGAACACAAGGCTTCACAAATGCTAAGCAAACGTTTACCAACTGAGCTACGCCCTCAACACGGACATTTCTTGCCTTGTAGACTTTTTTTTTTTTTTTTGGTTTTTCGAGACAGGGTTTCTTTGTGTCGCTTTGTTGCCTACCCTGGAACTAGCTTTTGTAGACCAGGCTGACCTCGAACTCAGAGAGATCCTCCTGCCTCTGCCTCCCGAGTGCTGGGATTAAAGGCGTGCGCCACCACCTCCCGCTTCTGCAGGCTATTCTCTTAGTGTGTCTGAATTGCTTTCTGTTTTGTTTTGTCATCTTTTGTTTCTGAGACATGGAGTCTTACTATGGTCTAAGCTGGCTTGCCTCAGCCTCATGAGTCAAGGCAATTCAAGCATGTGCAACAGTGCCTAGCTTTAATTTATTCTTGTTCAGTCATTGAATTGGACATATCCTGACATAGTATGGCCTTATTTTAATGTGGTAATATCTGCAAAGACACTTTCCCAGTAATGTCACAAGTCTCATGAAATTTGGGGAATATTTTTAAAATGATACAGAATATCACATTTTTTTCTGAGATGGGGTTTTACACTCTATTTCAGAATGTCCTGAACCCCAGGTTGGAACCTCAGGCTGACCTTAAACTCATGTTGATTCTCCTGACTCTCCTGGGTCCTAGTATTGTAAGCTTGAGAACATCATATTTTAAAATTCACATAGAAATCATGTCTAGACTAGAGTCCCAGGTTTTTCATTTTCAAAAGCATCACTGGGTCCGGGAATATGAATCAGTAGTAGACACACACAAGGCCTGGATTCCATAATAGCTCCAAAATATTAATTAATTAAAATTTTTACTGACTTGATAAATCATACCAGTATGCACCTTTCAGAAAAGTACACATGGGAGCATAACGAGAATATTTCTGAAGATGAGTGTTAGGAAACTCATTCTGCTGGTGGCAGGCAAGATGATTCAGTGGGTAAAGGCCCTTGCTACCCAATCTAATGACCTGTGTTACTCTGACAAGTTATTCTCTGACCTTCACATACATACAGTCTGGTGCATGCACACACATACATAAATCTGCCAAAAATATAAAAAAGCTCGTTCTGTCGTATATTAAAAATACTACAGTTAAAATCATTAAAGCAATTTAGCAAAAGAAAATAGTTAGATTGGCAGTGGTGGCACACACCTTTAATCCCAGCACGCGGGAGGCAGAGTCAGGTGGAGCTCTGTGAGTTCAGGGCCAGCCTCATCTACAAGAGCTAGTTCCAGAGTTCCAGGATAGGCTCCAAAGCTACAGAAAAACTGTCTCGAAAAACCAAAAAAAAAAAAAAAAGAAAGAAAGAAAGAAAAAAGGAAAGAAAAGAATTAGATCAATGGAATAAATAGGTTCCATAAGAAAACCAAAATATATAAGGCAATTTAATTTATAATAAAAGTAGCAACTGAAATCAGTGAGGAGAAGAGGGCTTATTCCACCAACAGCACCTAGATAACTGTTTGGTTGGTAGTAAGGAGAAAGTAGCTAAAGCTCACTTCTTACACCAAAATTTGATTCTAGGTGGGTCAGAATTGGAAACAGGGTGTAGTTGGAGGCTACTTATTCATTCATTCCTGACAGCTCACACCCGAAATAATCACACAGAAACTGTATTAATTACAACACTGCTTGGCCTATTTCTATTTTATGCATATTTCTAGCTCACTCTTATATTTTAAATTAACCCATTTCTATTATTTTATATTTTACCAGGAGGCTTGTGGCCTACTGGCAAGGTTCCAGCTGGTGGTCTGCCACATCTTTCTCCTCTGGAGGCCATTCATCTCGCTGACTCCACCTACTCTCTGTATGTATCTTTTCCAGCCTGGCGATATTCTGTTAAGACATTGGCCAAAAGTAGTTTCTTTATTCATTAACCAATAAAAACAACATATATACAGAAGGGCATCGCACACCAATAGGGAAAAACCCAAAACACAATAATTTTTGAAGAAAATAATAAGATATTTCTTTATACTGTAGGTATGGAAAAGGCCATTTTATAGCAAAACCCCAAACTCAGATTTCATGAAGGAAAATATTGGTAAATTTGACTTTACAAAAGTTAAAAGCTCTGTGAGGCAAAGTATCATAAGGCAATTCAAAAGAGCACCAAAGCTGGGAACACACATTGGTTACATATATGACAAAGGGTTTCAATTTTTGTTTGTTTATTTTTGTTTTTCTAGACAGGGTTTCTCTGTGTAACAGCCCTGGCTGTCCTGGAACTTGCTCTGTAGACCAGGCTGGGCCTTGAACTCACAGAGATCCTCCTGCCTCTGTCTCCTAAGTGCTAGGATTAAAGTTGTGTGCCATCACTGCATGGCCAAAGTGTTTTAAGTTATAAAGAAAAATTGGTATGAAAAATGCAAAACACTCGGGGCATGGGAGATGATTAAAAATACTGGCTGTTCTTCCAGAGGACCTGAGTTCAATTCCCAGCACCCTCATGGCAGCTCACAGTCACTCATCTGTAACTCCAGTTTCAGAGGATCTGAAGTCCTCTTCTCACCTCTGTGGGCACCAGTCCATTCAAGTGTTGCACAGATGCACATGCAGACCAAACACCCATACATCAAAATAAAATGTTAAAAAGTAAATGAAAATAAGCAAGTAGTTTAGAGAAAAATAAACACATATCACCAGAGACTTGATATTCAAACCTATTCATGATTAAAGAAATATAAATTGCCGAGGAGTGGTGGTGCATGCCTTTAATCCCAGCACTAGGGAGGCAGAGGCAGGCGGATCTCTGTGAGTTTGAGGCCAGCCTGGTCTACAAGAGCTAGTTCCAGGACAGCCAGAGCTACACAGAGAAACCCTGTCTCAACCTTCCCCCAAAAGAAAAGAAAAGAAATATAAATCAAAACAATAAACTATGTTTCATATCAGATTGGGAAACATTATCAAATCTGATTACGTGTATGGCTTGGGATGGTTTGAGGAAGCACACTTTCATGTACTGTTGGTGGAGGATCGTGGGTATAATCCTTTGAGGGTACAGATGGCAATATGTGCAGTGATGTTTTGTTTATGTTTTAACAAATAAAGCTTGCCTGAAGATCAGAGTGCAGAGCTAAGCCTCTAAAGGTCAGGGAATGGTGGCACACACCTTTAATCCCAGGACTTGAGAGACAGAGGTGGAGGGATCTCTGTGAGTTCAAGGCCAGCCTGAGCTACACAAGATTGCCCTTTGTCTAAAAGAGAAACAGAGTTCACACAAAGGTGATCCCAGCACTTGGGATCCTACTCTTTTAATCCCAGCATTAGGGAGGTGGAGACAGGAGAGACATGGCTGGGCCAAGAGAGGAATATGAGGCAGGAGGAAACAGGAATTCAGTGCAGTCTGAGGTTTGGTGGAGACCAATGGAGTCTGGAGATGTAGTCTGAGGACAGGATTGTCCCTTCGGTCTGAGCACTGGTAGAAGTAAAAGAACTCTCTAGCAGCTGGCCTTTCTGCTTCTCCCATCTTCAGCATTAACTCCTATATCTGACTCTGGGTGTTTATTATTAAGACTAACTAGAATTTGTGCTACAAATATGTATTAAAATAGAATGTGTAAATGTCCTCAACTGGATATTTCGGTTTCAGTAGTATTTCCTCAGCGTTCATTCCCCACTTTTTCTTCCTAATAACTTCTTTATAGTGCTAAAAATGATGAAACAGTTTGCATTTGCTCTGCTATGGCTTGTTTGTGACTCTGAAAGCTTCTTGCTTTGGAACTTTCATTCCTCAATGGGGCAGTGTTGAGAGCGTAGGGCCTTAGTAGTGGCACACGCCTTTAACCCCTTAAATCAGGAGGCAGAGGCAGGTGGATCTCTGAATTCAAGACCAGTTTGTTCTACATAGTGAGTTCCAGGACAGTCAGGATTACACAGAGAAACCCTGGAGAGAGAGAGAGAGAGAGAGAGAGAGAGAGAGAGAGAGAGAGAGAGAGAGAAGAAGAAGAAGAAGAAGAAGAAGAAGAAGAAGAAGAAGAAGAAGAAGAAGAAGAAGAAGAAGAAGAAGAAGAAGAAGTGAGGGTAACATCTTGTAAGAGACATTTGGGTAGCGGGGGTGTAGCCCTTATGAATCGATTAATCCCTTTGGACAATTCTCCTGGTGGTATGAGTTCTCTTGAGAGCTTATTTGGAAGTTCTAGTAGAAGAGTGTAGCTGCTTGTATACCCTTGACCAGTCCTCCTCTATTCTAGGAAAGGCATTGACCAAGAATGCAGCTTCCGGAATGACGCACATGGAGTAGAGATGGAGGAAGTGGATTCCTGCCTAGATAGCTAGATCAGCTAAATCAGCCCTGGTGATCAATGGGGTGACAGATGTCATAAGTAGATTACCCTTACATCTTATGTGAGTTTTCTTGAGAAAAAGAACCTGATTAATTACTGAAAAAGTGGGTTGTTATAAAGTGAGACCATCTTTCATGTTTTGCCATTCTGCTTTCTGCCAAAACTTGAACCAGTGTAATGCTGTTGCTGGTGTCATGCCATGGACTACTCAGTTTCCAAAACAGTAAGCCAAAATAAACTATTCCTATTAGTGTTGGAGATAAAACCCAGGATTCCATCACACAGTTCCATCTCAACCCCGCAGCCTCTTATTATTTATAAATCATCAAGTCTCAGATATTTTGTTATAGCAATAGAAAATAGACTAAAATTTTGCTAGAGAAATGCATCTAAGATATAGTAAATATTAAGATATAGTGAATATTATATATATGGGCAGGGAATACATGACGATAATCCTATCATTTAGAAGAGTGCGGCACAGGAGAGTGAGTTAAAAACCCACTTGGGATACAAACCAAATTCTAGGCCACCTGGAGATATATTGTGAGATCCTGACTTAAAAAGTCAAAGGCTGTGGATAAAAGTCAGTGGTATAATATTTGCTTAGTATGTACAAAACCCTGATTCCATCCATAGTACTGAAAATAAAACATGATGTTTAAAGTTTATTTTTAAACAAATAAATGCATGCAGGCATGTACTTGATTATTTCCTAGAATGAAACAATAATTAAGATCTGTAGATCTGTCAGAGGATCAGGGAGTTTGATATGATAGTGTGTCTTCTAGTAATGTCAGAAGCTACACTCATAAACTATTATGAACATGACTTCTTAAATATGAACTGAACAAGGACAACAGCAATAGACAAGCTAAAGTGGATGGAGGAAAGCCCACAAGGCCTCAGTCCTACACAAAGAACTACAGGCAACTAAAGGCTGAGAGTGCAGGAAATAGTTTTCCTCAGGGACCAATAGGTATCCTCTTCCAATACCAAATGATCAGGTCAGCCCCACAAACATACATACAAGCAACATTATACAGACTGAGCAGGGTGTATTTATGTATTGAAGAATATATATGTATATATAAATATATGTATATAACAATGTAAAAAGTGGTCATGAATTAGAAAGAGCAATGAAGGGTATATGGAAGCGTTTGGAGTAAGAAAATGTTAGGGGGAAGTGGTATAATTATATTATATAATCTCAAGAAATAAAAAGAAATAATTAAAAAAAAAGAATGGCTCTCTTGGGGCTGGGTGGAGATGGGCGGAGGTTGAAGTCCATACTGCTCTTTCAGAAGATCTGAGTCAGCTCCTAGCACCCATGGCAAGCAGCTCACCACCACTTTTAACTCCATCTCCAGGGAGAACCAATGCCTCTTGCCTCTATGGGCATCTGCACTCACAGCACAGGCTCATAACTATAATTTGGACTCCATTTCCATCGTCCATTCATCAGTTGAAGGACGTTAGGCTATTTTCAGTTTCTAGTTATTATGAATACTGTAGCAATGAGCATGGCTAAGCAAGTATCTGTGGAGTAGAATGTCGAGTCCTTTGGTTATATGCCAAGGAGTAGTGTAACTAGACCACATGGTAGATATTTTCGTAGTTTCTTCACACTGATTTCTAGAGTAGCTGTACCAGTTTTCCATCCCACTAACAATGACTGATGGTTCTTTTTTCTATACATCCTTGCCAGTATTTGTTGTCAGTTGTTTTGTCGCTATTAGCCATTCTGACTAGAGTGAGATGGAATATCAAGGTAGTTTTTAAAATTATTTATTTATTTAACTCTCTCATATACTGCATCTTGACCACAGTTTCCCCTCTCCTCTCCTCTAAGTCCCTCCCCCTTCAAGGTAGTTTTAATATACATTTTCCTAATTTTGATGGATGATGAACATATTTTGACATATTTTCTAAGCCTTTGAGACTGGGTTTCTCTGTGTAACAGCCCTGACTTTTATTGACCTTGTCTTGTATACCAGGCTGGCCTTGAACTCACAAAGATCCACCTGCCTCTGCTTCTCTAGTGCTGGGATTAAAGGTGTGTGCCACCATGCCCAGCTATAGCCAGTTTTTTTTTTTATATTAATCCTGAATCTGACATATAACTGGTAATGGTTTTATTTCACTTTGTGAGCTTCCTTTTTTTTGTTTGTTTGGAGTTTTTTGTTGTTTTTGTTTTGAGACAGGGTGTAATTGTGTAACTGTGGCTGTCCTGGAACTCGCTCTGTAGACCAGACTGGCCTTGAACTCACAGAGATTTGCCTCCCCTGTTCTGGACTCAAAGGCATGCACCACTACCACCCAGCTTTGTGGGCTTCCTCTTTATTCAACTGGTTGCTTTGTTGGCTGCACAGAAGCTTTTTAGTTTTATGAGGTACCACTTGTCAATTGTTGGCCTTAATTCCTTGACACATGGAGTCCTATTCAGAAAGTCCTCTCCTTACACCTATATCATGTAGATACTGCCTACGTTTGTGTCTAGCAGTTTCAGTGTTTCAGGTTTCACATTTAGGTCTTTGATCCATCTGGAATTAGTTTTTGTGCAGTTTGATAATGTGGGTCTAGGCTGGGCGGTGATGGCGCACGCCTTTAATCTCAGCACTCAGGAGGCAGTGGTAGGTGGATCTCTGTGAGTTTGAGGCCAGCCTGGTCTACAAGAGCTAGTTCCAGGATAGGCTCCAAAGCTACAGATAATGTGGGTCTAATTTCATTCTTGTACATGTGGACATCCAGTTTCCCCAGCACCAATTGTTGAAGATGCGTTCTTTTCTCAAACTTATGGTTTGTTTTGCATCGTTGTCAAATATTAAGTATATGAAGTTAGGTATACTCATATTTGGGTCTTCAGTTTTGTTCCATTGGTCTATATGTCTGTTTTTGTGCCAGTACCATAGTGTTTTCTATGGCTCTGTACTTTATCTTGAGATTTGGAACGGGAATCCCTCTAGCATTGTTCTTTTTGCTCAGGAGTGTTTTGGCTGTACAGGATCTTTTGTGGTCCCATTCAAAAATTTAAAATATTTTTCTATTTCTGTGAAAATGAGATGGGGACTTTCATTGGGATTTTATTGAATTTGCAATTGACTTTTGTTATAATGGTCACGTTTGTAATATTAATTCTACCAGTCCATGAGCATGGGATGTCTTTTCATTTTTCTAGTGTCTTCCTCGATCTCTTTCTGCTGAGATTTACAGTTTTCATTGTAGAGGCATTTCCTTTCCTTGCTTAGGGTTATTCCTAGATATTTAATTATCTTTGACACTCTTGAGAATGGAAGTGATTTCATGACGTCTTTTTCAGCAGGTTTGTTGTTGGTGTATAGAAAGGCTACAGATGTTTGTAAATTGATGTTGTATCCTGGCATTTTGTTGAAAATGTTGATCATTTCTGAAATTTTTCTGGTGAAAATGTATTGCATATGCACAATGGAATACTATTTAGCTACAAAGAAAAATGAAATCATGAAATTTGCAAGTAAATGGATGAAACCACAAAATATTATATTGAGTGAGCTATCCAGATCCAGAAAGACAAATATCACGTTATCTCACATTTGTGGTTCCTGGCTCCAAATTATCTGATATAAATATATCACCTGGAGTAAGGAAAATAAAAAGAGACCCTGGGGTGGAGTGGGAAGGAGCTCTAAAGAGGAGAACAGCAGGATATAGTTTGTATAAAGGTAGAAATGGGGGGAAAAGGTAGAAATGGGAAAAACAGAGGGTTTTAACTGAGGTGAAAGAAGAGAGTAAAGCAACACTAAAGATGTTTGAAATGGGGGAATTATACTATTTTATATTGAACTTACATATATAAAGCTACACCACTCAGGGTAATAATGCTCCCCCAAGAGCCATAGACTATCTAACCAAAACCGCAGTACCAGACATGAGAAATCTCCTCTCTAGTTGTTTTCCTGGGGACTCTAAGACACTCCCAAAACAATACAAGCTATTGCTGTTGCCCTTTGTTACCTCCCAGAAGTTGAAGGTAGGACCCTACTGCTGAAGACACCATGCACTTTGGACCCAGGACTTGGGAGAGTTTGAGTTAGATCTGCCCAGAAAGCCTCCTCCCTAAGGGCTAGCCTTCACAGTACTAGATGGTGCTATGGAAGCTGCTCAGGGAAGAAAATAATCCATAGTTCCACCCATATCTGAAGCCAGTGAACCACAACAATGATGAGCAGGGCAAGATATCTCCAAGTGTACAAGAGCGGCACATATATCTTGAAGGTGATCAACAGCTCTATAATTGGACTTAAGGTCTGCTCAACAGGAGGGAGAACATGCCTCGTGTTGTGAAGCTAGTCAACTATTCCTGGCAAGTTAGGCCATGAATCTTAGCGAGAACCTCCTGCTGCCGCATTTTTAAAACCAGTATATTTCCTAACTATATTCTAAATACTTAGCTTAGACAAATGTATTTCATCCCTAATCAAAGAGCCTTCTTTATTTTTGCTTTGTTTGAGACAGGATCTCACTATGGAGACCAGGCTGGTCTCAAATTCAAGAGATCCACCTGCCTCTATCTCATCTGCCTCTACCTCAAGAGTTCTGGTATTAAAGTTGTGGACTACACAGCTGCTGAGAAGCTTCTTTTTGCAGCAGAGGGAGACTTAAATTTTGAACAAGTGTTTAAAATATAGAAACCAACTGTCTGTGAGGGGCAGCCCCAAATTATCCATCTACAACCTAAGCCTCAGGGAATACCGTGGATGGGAGCAGAAAGATTGTAAGAACCAGAGGACCAGGAAGTCTACTGTGAGATGCATCTTCTGGATATGACAGTAAAGCTACTCCCATGAAATCTCAGCAATATGGCTACCTGAGTTGACATGCCAAAGTAGATGGGGGAATCTCAGGCAACCCCAACCCTAAATGAAGAGCTATGGGTAATCACTGGTTGTGAAGAAAGAGAGAATTCGTCTTTTTCAGGGGTGATTTTCCTAACTGGCTATCGCTTACCAAGTGATAATCCCTGAAAAAAAAATACACACACATATATATATATACACACAAGCAACACTAAATGGAGCCAGCAGGTTATATTTATATATTTATTTACTTAAATATATGTAACAATAATTAAAGAAAAGAGTTTGAGAGGGAGCAGGATAGTAGGACAGGTGAAGATTGGAGGGAGGAAAGGGAAGGGGGAAAATTATGTAATTATATTTTAATTATAAACAAATAAAAAGAATGGAGGGTGTCAGGATAGAGTGGTGCTCCGAGTTTTTCAGTCTTCTCTTTGCATACTTCTGTTCTCTTTGAATAGTTTTATCTTAGGTTGAGTTTTCTCTTCTAATTTGTTTGTTTTTAAAGAAAGTATTAAGTATTATCTGAGCAAGGCATAGGCCAATTTAAATTTCCTTCTGTTCTGAGCACATTTCTTTCTTTCTTTTTTTTTTCTTGGTTTTTCAAGACAGGGTTTCTCTGTGGCTTTGGAGCCTGTCCTGGAACTAGCTCTGTAGACCAGGCTGGTCTCGAACTCACAGAGATCACCTGTTTCTGCCTCCGGAGTGCTGGGATTAAAGGCGTGCGCCACCACTGCCCAGCTTTTTCTGAACACATTTTCTATATTGAGAAACATGACTAAGGCGTTGGTGGTACACACCTTTAATCCCATCCTATGGGAGGCAGAGGCAGGTGGATCTCTGTGAGTTTGAGGCCAGCGTGGTCTAAAAAGCGAGCTCCAGGACAGCCAGAGCTACACAGAGAAACCCTGTCTCAAAAACAAACAAACAAAAAACAAAAGAAAAAACAAAAAAATAAAAACAAAAAAACATGACTAATAAACGTCATAAAATACAAAAAATAGACAGTACATTAAAGGCTTACCAGGTTTTCTAATGTACAGTCAGACTTCAGTGCCGCTGTCACAGGGCATATGCTGTAATTTGTGAGGATTTATTTATACCTTTGCAGATTTATATTCAACTACTGTAGTGCTTACTATATTTAAATGTGCTTATGAACCACCCAGGGATCCTGCTAAAACAGACTCTGATAGAGTACATCTGAGGAATGGCCCAATAATCTGCAGTTATAATAGATTCTGGGGTAACGTTAATAGTCCTACAAGAGAATTATAGTAGGACATGGCGGCACGAACCTGTAGTTCAGCTTCCTTGGAGGCTGAGATGGGAGGATCACCTGAGTTCACAAGTTTGAGACCAGTCTGGGTTGGAGTCTGTCTCATTTAAAAAAGGTGAATGAGGAAGGAAGACGAGGACAAGAGGAGAGCACTGGGGTGGAGGAAAGGAGGAAGATGAGGGACACTCCAGGAGTAGAAGGATTGCACATGTAAAATGAGGGGAGTCTAGTAACTGGTTTCCGCCCTCGGCGACTATGAAGATGATAGCAGCACTAGTCACAGGAAGAATCAAGCTACAAGAGGAGAAGGTGTAGGAAATGATGGAGGTGCCAGAGGAACACTTCACATTTTAAATTCACTTGTTTCCCTGGGAGAGTAGTAGGTGGATTTGTCCGCTAGACATCTGAACACTATTTAGAGCTTAGTGGAGTTCAGTTAGAGGAGGATTTGGGATCATCTGCATGAAAGTAACCGGTAAGGCAATGGAACTGGATGGTTTTTAAATGATGTGCCTTTCTACCTTCAGCTATGTGACACGTGCACCCCCTCCAAAGTGCCCGTCTGCCACAGACCCCTCTTACTTCTCTTGCCTTTTCTTGTTCCTCTCTTGCCTGTTCTCACTCTCTCTCTCTCTCTCTCTCTCTCTCTCTCTCTCTCTCTCTCTCTCTCCTCTCATGTTCCCACTCCTAGATGGCCTTTCATGCTTTCATTCTTCCCTTCCCCCAGTAAACCTCTTGCACTAACTCTGTAGCCCATGGCATGTTCTCTTAGGGGCATAACTTGGCAGGGTCTGCCGAAGGTACCCCTCACTCCTTTTTATCCTTTTACTTGTATTGAGAAATACTAAACTTAAGGGGAGTGCAAAGTAAAGAAATGAAAAAGTCATGGAGACAGTACAGAAGACTAGATACTCTGCAAGGTTTTCCAACTAAATAACAGATTCTACTCTACATAAAAATATAATTTGCATTGTATTGCTGGGTAGGTGAGTTAGCAATCACTGTGTAATAAACCACTCAAACTCAGTGGCTTTAAAGCACAACCATTTCTCCTTTTTCATGAGTCTATTTCTATGTCTCCAACTGATCTGGGCTCAGCTGATGGTGGCTGTGCTTATTTGTGTAAGGGTTGTCTTTTGGTGGCTTGACTAGAGGATGACTTGGGCCTTCCATACTCTAGAATGTGTGTGTGTTAGTTCCAGGGTCCAAGAGAGTGATTAAAATATGCAAGGAGGAATGTTGAGGTCCAGAACTGCACATCTGCTAGTCTATTGATCAAAGCAAAATATAAGACTAGTCCATACCCAAAGGATAGAATAAGGCAATTACCTACCTACCTACCTACCTACCTACCTACCTACCTACCTACCTACCAATTTGAGCTATGGTCTTGCTTTGTTATCCAAACTGGCCTGGAACTTGCTATGTAGCCCAGACTGGCCTCAAACTCGTGAGCCTCTTGCCCCTACCTCCTGAGAGCTTGGATTACAGGTGTACACCAGCATCCCTGGTTTAGACATTACCTCTTGTCGAAATTTTTATTTCCAAGTAGGTGTGTTTTGCCTCATGTGTATGTCTGTTTACCACATGTATGCCTTATATCTGCAGAAGCCAGAAGAGGGTGTCAGATACCCTGGAGCTGGGGTTATAGATGGTTGTGAGTCACCATGTTGGTGACTGGGAATTGAACCCAGGTCCTCTGGAACAACAGCAAGTGCTCTTAACCACTGATCAATCTCTCTGGCCCATTAGATGTTAACTTTTTTTGAGACAGGGTTTCTCTGTGTAACAGCCCTGGCTGTCCTGGAACTCACTTTGTAGACTAGGTTGGCTTCAAACTCACAGAGATCCATCTCTGCCTCCGTAGATGTTAACTCTTTAACTTTTTTTTTTAAATTTTTTAGATTTTTTAAAAATACCAAACCAAGTTCCCACTCTCTCTCCTCCTCCCATTCCCTCCACACACCCTCCCACCCTACTCCCATCCAATCCTAAGAGAGAGTAAGGCACACTGCTTAGTGGAGGGTCCAAGGCCCTTCCTACTATATCTAGGCTGAGCAAGGTATTCACCCAAGGAGAATAGGTTCCCAAAAAGCCAGTACATGCAGTAGGGATAAAGGAGGAGCTGCAAAGGTGTAGATAACAGAATATGACATTATGTCTATCTTTTTAACCAGTCTATTATACAAAATTTACTATTATTGAAGGGCATCTCTAAGGTATAAACAACAAAGCCAACAAATGAGAGCTGTGGAAACAACAGTGACCTACTCCAGCGGGTTGCCCGAGGAGAGTAGGACCCTTAAGGGCATTTGGGAAACTAGACTAAGGATATGTCTTTGGGAAATGGAGGTGGGTTAGTAGAAGAAATGAGGAAGAGCTTGTAGTAATATCAGAAAACACACAGAAGGGAAGAATCTGACTCAAAATCCAATATAGTCATCTCAGAAAATTTTAGAGATGCTTTTGGATTACAGTCTAAGTGTCTTGGTCTTTCTAGTCTTAGAACCAGTATTCAAATGGGTTTCATTTTGGACTTAAAAACCAGTATGTCACCTACATTTTAATGCATTGAAAGTGTTTTCAAATCCACTCATTTGCATTATTCTCAAAACTATCTGTAAAACTATCTTTTTGAAACAAAATTATTACCTTATAAAGATGAACATTTGTATGCTATGCCTCTTTTGTAGGAGAGATGTTTTAAAAGATTTATTATGTTAATGAAAATAACATAATTCATTTTGTTTGAATTTTTGAGAGAGGGTTTCTCTGTGAAACAGTCCTGGCTCTCCTCGAACTTGCTCTGTAGACCAGGCTGGCCTCAAACCACAGAGATCCACCTGCCTCTGCCTCCCGAGTGCTGGGATTAAAGGCAAGCACCACCACCACCTGGCTTAACACATATTTTTACTGGACAAAAGAATGTGTAAATTATGGCATAGTGATATACTATACAGAAGTGAAATTAGTAATTAACTATAGCTACATTATCACATCTGAGTGTTAGAGAAATCAGGTTGAGTTTTAAAAGAAAGTTTCAAAAAGTAACAAAATCACACTTAAACATAAAGTAAAATAATACATTATCCAGATGTAATTACATTTGTCATAATACTATTTAAAAAGAAAACAAGAAGCAGACTGGACGTACTAGCATAGGTCTAATCTCAATAGTCAAGAAAAAAGACAGGAAGATTGTGAGTCTCAGGCCAGCCTGGATAGAGATGAGACTCAGTTTCAAAACAGTTATTCAGTCAAACAAACCAACAACAAAAGCAAGCAGGAAAATGTAGGAATAAAAATAAAATCCAGTGCCAGTCGTGGTGGCACACCCCTAGAATCCCAGCACTTGTGGGGCTGACGCACAAGTTTGAGGCTACTTTGGGCTATAAGTTCCCGGCTACTTTGTGCTATGAAGTAAGACCCTGTCTCAAACAAAACAAACAAAAACCAACAAAACCAACTACTAACTAAGCTAAATGGAAAGAGAAGGTGGAATATCAAGGAAGCTAGGGCTTGAAGAAATGGGCTGTGATTCAACTTAATGAGGCTCATCTAGAAACCCTGGACTGATGACTAAAACACAGTGGTCACCTTTGGTCACTGTTGAAGTACAGTCAAACAGGAGGACCGCTGCTTGATTATAGGAACAGAAAGATTCTGGGAGTACAGACAAGTCATTCATCAAAACCATACCAGCAACTTACATTTATTGGGGACTATTAGTATATCTCAGACACTACCAGAATATATTCATCAAAACAGGATAGGCACCCCTGACCACGTGAGGACTCCTTACCACACCAGTGGGAAAGACTAGGTCACTATTGTATATAAGATATCCCCTGAGACAGGGTTTCTCTGTCTTGGCTGTCCTGGAACTTGCTCTGTAGATCAGGCTGGCCTTGAACTCACAGAGATCCACCTGCCTCTGCCTCTGAGTCCTGGTATTAAAGGCTTGTACCATCACTGCCTGGCCACTATTATATTCTTAACTTTACATACAAAGACTCAAGAGGTTAGGTAATAGCAACAACCCAAAGGTGATGAATCAAGCCTACACGGAGCTGTGTTATCTCATCTTGGGATGCAACTCACCAAATTTTCTCAGTTATATTCTTTTTGGGTATAGTATTGTACTTTTAAGTTTTAGAAGCAAATGTAGATTTTGGTCATAAGCCATTGCCTTACTCAGTCGGTGGACTTTCTATAGTCTGAGTCCTAAGTGACAATGTGCGATACATTTTGCCTGCCAATCCATGTTAGACAAATACCACAAGTAGTAAAGTTTTGCTGGGCCTGGTAGCAAAGTCTGTAATCCCAGCTACTCAAGAGGCTTGGGCAGCGGGATCACAAGTTAAAGGCTGGCCTGGGCTGTAAAGCAAGTTCAATGCTAGCCAGGGCAACTTAGTGAGATACTGTTTGATTTTTTTAAGAGTATTTGTGTGGTTACAGCTCAATGGGAGAGTATGTGTACCTTTGGTAAGTCATAGAGATTTGGAGGTTATCAACGCCTGCTCTGACTAATGCATTCCAATTTTTCTAGAGCTAGAGATTATTAATTTGTAAGAAATAATAAAGTGAAATGTATGCAAAGTGCCTAGAACTTTCTGCCCCTCTCAGTCTGCTATTAAGGGACTCAGGAACTTCTGTATTTCTCACACACAAAGATTCACTGTAGAAGATATATATCAGTGTTCTGTGCTCACTTATTTCTAATGCTTGTGATACTGGAAGAGAGATTTTCATCCTTTTTTTTTTTATCCCTCAAGCCCATTGAAAAGCACTGTACTTGGCGTTGTTTGGCCATATAACCCTCCATCCTTGTATTGGAGGAAGTAAAACTACATTATTGATGATTACGTCACCTCTATCTCCAAGATCACAAGAGCAGGTTCCCAATGGAAAAATCTGGATTTAATTTCCAAGAGAGGAAAGGATAACTGAGTAAGCAGAAACACATTAGTCAGATATACTAGTTAATCCCCACTATCTTGTTAATAGAAACAGTAAAACAGTATCCATTCAGGAATATTAAGTCAAAACAGGTTAGATTTCCAAACCTGCTTTTCTTTCTTGTTAGCTGTGTCTGAAGTTGAGTATAATTGAATGTGTTTGCTCATGTAAAGTGGGGATGAGTTTACTCTGCAGAGTTGTGTGAGGATTAGAGATAATTTTGTAGGGCCCAACCCTATGCTCAGTACAGGTTCTCAATAAACAGTAAGTTTTAAATGCCAAATATGAAAGATTTCTTGCTGTGGAATTCTAAGACTCCACACCCAAAGATGAAAGGCTAGGCAAAGACAGCTTTAGCCACTATGATGCACTTACATAATACAAAGTATGTTGTAAATAACTTTCATTTAAAGTGTTTACAAGCTTTGGCAGGCCTCTAATCCTCCCCTTTAGGGTTGGCTATATCTTTTTCATAATTTGTACATTCAAGGGACAGAGTGGTTAGTGGGGGCTAAGCCAGTGTCATTCAGCAGAAGTAGTAAGACTGCCCTAGAGTCTTGGCTTCAGATTCTGTTTCAAGACTTCTCTGTTGCTCAAAGGTGACATAATGCTTTTTTCCCCTCCAAAGCCCAATTTTACAGAAAGATTTATTTTTATGTATATGAGTATCTTGCCTGCATGCACACCTATTGCCCATGGAGGTCAGAAGACACTGGATCCCTGAAACTGGAGTTAGGAATGATTGTGAGCCGTGCCGCGTGAGAACCAAACCTGGCTCCTCTGCAAGAGCAGTAAGTGCTGTTAGCTGCTCACCCATCGATCCAGCTCCCCAAATTCCAATTTGTTTTTTAAAACTACATTTTAATTATGTGCGTATCTAGGTATGGCAAGTGAGTGAATGTGCCTGCAGAGTTGGTAGAGGATATGATCCACTAGAACTGGAGTTACAGGCAGTTCTGAGCTACCCTCCTGGATGCTGGGAACCAAACCTGGGTCCTCTGAAAGAGCAACAAGTGCTCCTAACTGCCTGCGAGTCATTTCTCTCCAGCCTTGAAAAACAATTTAGTGAAAATTATATGTATGGGTGTTTTGCATGATGTATATCTGTCTACCACATGTGTGCCTGGGGAGGCCAGAAGAGGATATCAGATCCCCTGAAATTGGAATTACATATGACTGTGAGCCATCATCTAGGTTCGGGGAATTGAACTCAGGTCCTCTGGAAGAGCAGCCAGTAATCTTAACCACTGAGCTATCTCTCCAGCCCCACAAAGCCCAACTTAAAAACATAATTAAATGAATACTGTTTCCGGATGAACATTTACACTCAATCTTTGTCTTCTTTTTTTCTTCTTTCTTTTTCTTTTTTCTTCTTGTCAGCATATTTTCTTCTTCAAAAGTCTACAATCTGCATTGTAACAAAGAATATGTCCAAAAGTGTTTTGGCACCAGTAAGCAAAAAAGACAGCTGAGAGTCACTCTCCAACAAGACGAACTGCACAGAAGACTCTGAGATCAGGCTAGATGCCAAGAAGAAGCAGAAACCAGCCAGGCTGCCTGGAAGAGGTTCAGACCAGAGGCACTTGGAAAGGACACTCTCCAACCTGTTGAGTAGCCTGCAGGCTGTGCTGTGTGCTCCATGTCCCCAGCTCTTGTGATCTGTCATCCCTGTTAGGACGGACCTTTTTGAGCCATTTCTCCTCCTTGTAAGTAACCCCAATAAAACTCACTGGTTGGACTTTGGCAGTATCCATGCTTTGGTCCTGCTGTGGAGTCCCTGTCTGGGGTGAGTGTGTGTTTCATCTCCCTAGGAAAAGTCTTGTGATACAATATGTATTACCAGCTTAATTAATGGGAAGTGAACTTTATTTTCACCACAGTGGAAGACTGAAAGAAGTAAAGGAGACTAGAAAAGTAGTCAAGAGCCAGCCAGATATTGAAGGAGCCATGGAAGTTTTGTGCACTATATTAGATGGATATATTATTTTTGTTTTATTTTATTTAGATTTATTCATTTTATTTTGTGTGTGTTTTGCCTGCATGTATGTCTGTGCACCAAATGCATACTTGGTGGTGACTTTGGCGGTCAGAAGAAGGACTCAAATCCCCTGGAACCAAAATTAAAGATGGTTGTGAATTACTCACTATATGGGTGCTGGGAACCAAACCCAGATCCTCTGCAAGAGCAATAAGTGCTCTTAACCACTGAGCCACCTCTCCAGGCCCAGGATATGTTATTCTGAAAGCTCATTAGCATGGTAGGTTAAAGTCATGGTCCTTAACTTTCTACTGCCTTAGATCCTTTTTAAACTTAAAAACAAAGATATAGGCCCTTTAAAGCAGAAAAGGTACATTTGCTTAGATGAAAAACATTACTTACAATTATCTGGTTAGGAGGAAGAATGAGGAGCAATTGCAACAGTCCAGAATGAAGGCTGGACTAAGACTGAGGACAGGAATGATGAGTTAAATAGCTGTGTGTTACTAAGAGATTTTATCACAAATTAAAATTAAGAAATAAGGGAAAGACATGAGTCTAGGTTAACATCCCAGTCTAGTTTGGAGAGAAACAGACTTCAGAAGGAAGGATAGGTTTAGTTTGGAAAGTGTTGAGTCAAAGGTGCTTTTGGGACATCAGAATAAATAAGTTAGCTAGGAAGCCAAATCTGATCTTCATCTCGATGTTTCACATACATGTTCTCCTGCCCTGCTACTCTGCAGACTCGTAAATCTGCGTGACACTTCTCAATTGAGACAAGAATATTCTTCATTGCAGAAACGGACCCAGAGATGGGAGAAGAAATCAAAATTCACACACTCCAAATCATTTTACATTTTTAAACTAAAAGAATAGACTTTTATTAAGCGCTGTAAGTTTCTTTCCATCAGCATTAACAGAACAACAGATCAAATTCCATCACAGAACTCCTGAGACATTCTCATTCCTTTCTGAGACATTTCCATTAAGTCCTGCAGTTTCCCCCAAGAAGCATCCACTCAAACTTACATTAATAAACTATGGAGCTTTTGTGGTGAGGTGGGCCAAAAGGCAGGGAACTTGGAATCTGGGAGTGGCAAAGAGAAATACATTATCCATCCACTAAACACACTGTCAAGAGCACAGGAAAAAAAAACAACAACAAAAGAATTTACTTTTGTCAATAACATCATTTATCAGGGTGCACTAAAAAAATCACTGACTCTTTGCAGTTAAAGTTTTTTTTTTTGTTTTTTTTTGTTTGTTTTTTTTAATCTAGTACGTTAGTCTAAAAATAGAATAAAATAAAAGATAGGAGGAAAGTCCCTTCTGGGAAGTAATTAAAATGAATTAATCAGATCCGGCAGGGTTATGAGAGATTAATAAAATCTGAAATATTTAACTTGCTTCATTTACATGAAACTTCATTAACCATTATTTACTACCAACACAGACAAAAAAGTCATCTATAAAAGTACAGGGACAATGTCAAAAGCTGAAATGGGCACCCCAGCATAGAGGATGTTTAACTTTGCTTTTAACTTAGAAAAGATGATTTTTGTAAAAAGTGACATTTTCTTAGAACATCAAAATCTCCTCAGACAACACTGAAGATAATCAGCAATAGAAGGGGGACAGGTGCACTGAGCTATCTGTAGCAGCAGACTACATCAATAAGGAAAGACAACATTCCAAAAGAAGAAGCCAAAGAGATGGAAAGGAGAAAAATGAGAACATACAATGGAATAGTGAAAACTTACCCCCCGAAACCCCAAGAATATTTAGGAAATATGCATCTGAAAGTGAAGAAGTAAATGATTAACCCTTTAGTAGAATTAGACTAACTACTTTAAACTGCAGTCTACTTGTACTGTCATTTCAATGGGTGGGGTGGTTAGAGGCTGAAAGGGTGGCACTGTATACCCACAGGGGCCTTCTAAGGTCTCAAAGGACTGAATCATCATACCCAAAGGGCTACTCTCATTCTTTCTATCCTACATAAGCATTTTTGCATCCTCTCCCTCTAATACCTTGTCTGTTTCTTTTTTTCCGAGATGAAAATATTAGGGTAAGCCGGGCGGTGGTGGCGCATGCCTTTAATCCCAGCACTTGGGAGGCAGAGGCAGGCAGATCTCTGTGAGTTCGGGACCAGCCTGGTCTACAACAGCTAGTTCCAGGACAGGCTCCAAAGCCACAGAGAAACCCTGTCTCGAAACGCCCCCCCCAAAAAAAGAAAATATTAGGGTAACTTGGCCAACAATGTCAGAAAATCCAGATGGAGACAAAAATCAAGTGTTCCTAGCCAAAGAAAGTGCCATTTCTTAGGCTTCAATTTACCTGAAATCCTACCTACATACAATGAAAATGACGAGAAAGAACAGAAGTCTGTCAGAACTGGTCACTTAAAAAAGGTAGGAGTCACAGGCTGACCCAAAGACACACAGGCAGAACTGCAAGACTTTGGGGGATCAGTGGCTGTACAAAACCAGGTTTGGGTTGTTTTTGTTTCTGCTGTGTTCCTACGAGGTAAAGCAGTCATTTTGGGAGGTTCCAACCTGACTTTGTCCAGTAATAATCAGAAGCAGATCCTCGAGTGGGTCCAGCAAAAGTCCTTGATTTGTCTTCCAATTAGAAAAAGTTTATTTCCCAGTAATGAACCCTGGTTTTCCTGGCTTTTAAATTGTGCATTTTGGGAGGTACACCAAAATCTAGAACATAACCCAAATGCTGAATAGAGGCAAAATTCAAAGTTGAAAGTTAGCCACTTGTTTCATCCTGGGCCTGGCTAGGGAGAAGCAGAGGTTTGTGGAACGGGGGGGGCGGGGAGCACGTCTTTTGGCAAACTGGAATCATTTCTGTCAAAGCAGCAATTTTACCTCTCACAGTGAATGGCTACAAAATAAATCTTCATGTTGTGAGAAGGATGTGAGAGTTAACAATACTGTCACCTGACTGTGTCATATAGACTCACGATGCACAGAAACAGCAACTGAAGAACACTACCATTTTACTCCAAGTACTTCCTACTCAATATTTGTCCATATAGCTAACCATTCACTCACTCAGTGATTCTGGTTACTTTTAAAGCTCCAAAGGGATTCATCCTTCTGTGGCTCAGAAGGTGATTCTAAGCCATCTACGTTTTCTATGAATTCCTTCCCTTACTGGATATAAAAGACCTAACTTTCAAAGTGTTGTGAAAGGATGGGCAGGTCCAAGATCAGAAAGGGGACCAAATCAGGGGAGCCCATTTCAACGAGGAACTGTTGCATACTTTTTTTCTTATATGCAGCCAGGTACATAATCTTGCCACCTTTATTAGGTTTATTTAGGAAATGTCTGGGCAAGAGGCAAGGCATACCTGGGCTCCTGTCCCCTGAAAACTGTGAGTTCTCTTAAACTGGGCTAGACTCGGGTTAAGAATCCCAAGACATTTTATTTCTTGAGACAGAATGGGCAGAAAGCAAACACAGCCTTCTGGTTGTTTGGAAAAAAATCACCAAGGATCTGTTGTAGATTAAGATGCATGGGTTTTTTTTCCCCAAAAGAGAGAATCCTGCTAGAAGTCTAGTCAGTTATATTCTTGTAGAAATGATATTTCTTGGGCAAGAATATCAAAGTCCAAAAGGAGATGTGTGTGGCTAGAAGCCTCAATTCCTGAATGAAGATATACTACTAGTTTGTTACAAGCCATGTTTCCATCCCTTGCATTTTGGCTGCCCAAAATGAGGGAAGCTGGAAATCAAGGTATTCTTAAGATTATCTCCAGCAAGGAGGAAGAGCCTTTTTTATCCTAGGCAGACCTTGGCCCCACAGGGACTGAGAATCTTCTAAAGAATACCTCTCAAATCCCAGGCCAAGTTCTCTGACATCTTCCTTGCAAAGCAAATGAAAAGATCCTGTATTCAAAATGTCAATGAATAAATGAAACAATCTAAGCATGTAAAATCAAATTGTCCAATTTCCTCACATCTCCCCACCCCATAATTCCAGTGCTAATTTTCCCTCCTTAGAGTCATATCAATCAATTCTTGCTGAAGCCAATTTGATCCTGGAGTTCCACAAGAAATTTCTTTCAAATTGGCTGAAAGCCCTTTCAAATGGTAATCACTTCCTATCCCTTTCTATCTCCAAACCTTCATAAAAATGTGCAACTCTTCCCAATCCCATTTCAACCTCCTGTTCTCATCATATGGGATGTGAGGGCTCTGTTCAAAGTGAAGTATTTGTTGTTCTGAACAGGCAATCTCTGGAAAGTACTTTGTGTCTGATTTAGAGTAGCCCATCTTCTCAGAATTGTGATAGGCTGTGACTTAGCAAGGATTTCAGATTTAAAGTATGGTCTTTTGAAACCCACCATTCCATAGCAGTGGAAGCATTTCTGGGAAATTCAGTAAATCTTCTGGAACTTTACCATGTATGTATGTGTATATATATCTGTATACACACATTTATATATATAAAATATGTATAGATAAATAGATCTGTCTCTTATATAAAGGGTATGTGTATGCATATAGATACACATGTTCATATATACACCCCCACACACACCTATACACATGTACACACACATAGAGTCTTTTGAGTCCCTTTTGTACTCAGTTTCATAACATTGATTCCCACCCTTTTAGAGTGTGGGCAGCAGATAGTGGGTGAACTGCACCATATCTTCTACTTTATAAACAATGCACTGGTTGGGAGGCAGGAAAAATCTGCCCAGTACTTTTCTGACTCACTTGAATCTCCCAGTACAAAGGCCATTGTAGTTTTTTTTAAAGTGTATAAAATAAAAAAATTAAATAAAATAACCCAAACCAACACTGTATACTTCCCTGAAAACATCTACCTATCTGATTGTCAGGCCAGAGCTAGAGGTGATACACAAAATCCTGGGGTAGGTTAGTTAGGGGAAAGAGAAAGGACACTGACTAGGTATCTAGGTATCAAGGTTGCATTACCTTAAAGACAAAAAAAAAATCAGGAAGCCATAGATAGCTTACCTTTAAACCCCTTATTTTTCATTGACGTTCATAAATGAGTATTATATTAAATACTCAGAAAAACAAAGCCAGAACTTTTCCATAGGACTTACATGATAACATCGGCTTCCTGACAGTTACTGCCTCACTAGACTTCCAGGAGATAGAAGGAAAATATTGGTGCTATGTATTTGAGAATCTGAGTTTAGTGTTGCTGCTATTCATCTTTAACCAGAAATCTCCAAGGTTCTAAGTCTGGAGCCAGAGAAGATAGGGAAGAAAAGATGGATACAATAAATATGTATCCCCTTAAAATCCTGGATAAACCTAGGGGAAACATTTATATCCTCCTCTAACTTGGGCCTAGAATCAGAAAAGTATAGTTTTCTCCTCTTCCTGACAAGTGAAGCGATCTTCAGTTTGTCATTCCTCTTTCTCTTGGGTCACAGTTTCTAGCTCTTGCTCTTGCACCTGGTTCTTCTCTCCATTCTTCACGGGGAGGCAGTGGTCATCGTTATTACACACGTTACTGTCTTTGGATAAGGCACATTGTGATGGAGCTGGAAGATGATCACTCTTCTCTTCCATAACCAATGTGCTATTGTTTCCATTCACCTGTGAGCGGGCCCGACCTTGATGAAGCTCCATGGATTTAGAAATTCCATCTGAAGAGCCCTGTCAAAAACAAGAGGTACTTGGTGGAAATGGTAATCCCAAACTGGCTGGGCTTCCCCAAGTATGTTCATAAGGTAGCCTGAGAAATTCTTCAGAAACATCAGAAAGCCTAAAGGTCATACATTCTGATATCGTCCTAAGAACTGCACTCCAACAACAATGATGACACAATGACGACGCAACTACCACTCACATAGCTTTAAAGCATATTTTTCTAATACTAAGAGTGGCTGAAATAGTATATATTGTCATGCCCCATTCACTGAGGAGGAAGCAGAGGCACAGGAAAGTTAAAATAACTTGCTTAAGATAGAGAGTAGTGGAGCCACAAATCTATTTCAGGTGGGTCCGCCTCTACATGCTCAACTGTCAGACAACACTGGCAAGAAACTGATAATCAGAAGAGCAAATTACAAGAAAGGGGAAAAAAATCAATGGGGAAAAAATCAGAAGATCTACTGCAGCATCTCACAGTTTTATCACTGATACTCTCTGCTCTTGGAAATGACATGAGTCCGCAGCACAGTGCTGACTTTCCGTGACTGTTACTTGGAATAGTGACATTACTAGGAAGAGTGCCTACTATGTAGTCAGGCAGCTCACATATTCTGGTGTTCATTTTATAAATAAAACAACAGAACTCAAACAAAGCAAAATGATGTACCCAAGGTCCCTCGCATGCCTAGACCTTTTTACTCTAATGGCCTCACTATTTAAAATGAGATATAATAAATGCTCATAGGTGTTGAATTTTGGTCAATTATAAATAACAATTTTTACTAATTGCTTCCTATATTCCAGGGTCTATGTAAAATTCTTTACAGATATCATCTTATTTAATCCTCGTAATCCTATAATCTTCTCGTTTTGCAAATCAGGAAATATAGAACAATTTGCCTAAGATTACAGAACTGAAAGGGCAGAACTGGGTGTAAAACTAAATCACTTGGCTCCAAAGTCTGTACAACACAGTGTTTGATCACAGACCCTATAGATGCCTTCCCCCACCCCCACCCCTGAAAATTAGGCCATAACCCTCTACTGCTCTCCTTTGGAAGACAATTGAGAAAGCATGCTGGGCTGTGGCCTTGAGGCTCCTTCCCTGGCACCTGGAACATAAGATTATGATCCTATCTGTAGGCCAAGCCAGGTTAGGTCACTTGGTATGAATGAAGCTTGCCTACACTCCTGAAAACACTCTAAGAATCAGAAACCCCTTTTGTTCTCTAGTTTTGAAAGGACACTCCCCCCCCCCCCCCCCGTCTCTGTCTCCGTCCCTTTTTTCAAGGCTCTATTATGGCTGCCTTTGGCCAGGATGGTATGTCTCCTAATAAAACTACTCTTTGAACCTGAAGTCCCATTCTCCCTTCCAGGGCCTCATTGTCTAATACAGTTCCTTTGAACAGATAGCTCATGTCAGCCCCTTTCCATGAACCTGCCATTTTTCTTTTTAAGTTACAATACACTGGGGCTGCTAGGAAGTGTTGCCTAAGAACCTGAAAATACAGTGGAATTAGTAAAAATCTACCCAATAGGTGGAACATGTCATCAAATGGATTCAACAACAAAAAAAATAATAGCATTATAAATATGTGACTTAAGGATTTAAAAGCCTTAAGAATAAACTTAGGAAGATAAAACTATAATATATGAGCATTATACAAGCTGGAACAATTAGTTACCGAAGGAATTATGAACATAACTGTTATGGAATATTATTTTAACTATGTAAAGATGTGTTGCATTTTTATGCTGCATTTGTTTAATTATGTAAAGATGTCTTGCTTTTATTAGTGTTGCATTTATTTTAACTATCTAAAGACATGTTGAATTTCCTTTACCTTGCTTGCCTAAGGTACCTGATTGATCTAATAAAAAGTTGAATGGCCAATAGGTAGGTAGTAGAGGGATAGGCAGGGCTGGTGGGCAGAAAGAATAATTGTAGGAGGAGGAATTTAGGCTCAGGAGGAGAGAGAATAAGGCAAAAAGAACAGGAGATGCCTGGGGCCAGGCAGCCCAGCAGCCCCTGGCCAGCAGACACAGGAAGCAGGAGAGTAGGACACAGGGAATGAAAGGAAGGTCAAAAGCCCCGAGACAAAATGTAGATGAAGAGAAGAGGGATATATTAAGTTATAAGAGCTGCTTAGAAATGAGCATAAGCTAAGGCCAAGCATTCATAACTAAAAAGCAGTCTCGGTGTTATGATTTGGGGGCTGGCGGTCCAAGAAAGCCTGCTACACAGAACTAAAATGAAAAAGGAAAATCAGCAAGATAGCCCATAGCAGGCGTGTCCAAGGAGGGTGAGTTAAGCAACAATAAAGTTAATGTAAGCGTTTCCACGGCCAGGTCACCTCTACAGAAGACCATAGTGGCTGAAGCACTCTGAGCTAGAAGCTCCCCTGACACCCTTGTTTTCCCTCACTCTCCTCACACATGAAATAGAACAGTGTGTACTTCATATGTTCCCACAACAATTTAATGAGCTACTCCATGTAAAGCACTTAGAGTATATGCCTGGCATGCTCTAGAAACTCAATAAATGAGCTACATGGTAAGAGCCCATTTCAAACCTCCAGCCTCTATCTCCCTAAACCAAACAAATGGAGAACTAAACAAATAGTAACTAACTTCATTATTTCTGTTTCATGCCTCCAAGCAAATCACTAATACTATGACTTGCCCTTAGAGAAAGCAAGTTCTGGTAATAATGGTTACCAGCGTGTGCACTTGAGTCAGCAAAATCTGCGTTGGTTCTGATTCTGTCTCTAGCAATCAGAATTTGCTCTGCTGCATTGGAATCCATACAGTACAGGGCTTTGGAATCAGCTGGCTCAGGCTAGAATGTCAATTCTGAAAACAGACTTGATTGATGGGTAATATACTAATATACCTCGTGGGAAATGTGAGTGGCAAAGAGTATGTCTGCAATGTGTCATCTTAAGTATTCCTTCTTATCATAAATCAGTACTTAGCTCTCATTCATTTGCCATTCACTCCAGATATATCCACATGGCTATTTCTGTGGTCTTGTTAATATGAGTCAATCGCAGAGAGAGTAGTCTATTCTTTACATACTAAAAACAGCAGGTTTTCCACACTGCATCTTACTACACTCTAGATGTCTTCTTGGGTGAATAGTTTTCTATTTACATGCAATACTTTCTACCTTATTGACCAGTTTCTGGAGGAACTGAGAAACTTTAGAAGATTTCCAAAGTTACTGTTCTATAGTTTTGGAGTGCATTATAAAATGCTTTGTGTGTAGGGGAGGGGTGAGTATTCTAGTTTCATTTCTGGTTCAAAATAACACCAAACTAAACATTAAATAGTTGAATTTATTTATTTATGGTATTTATTTCAAGACAGGGTCTCATTACGTAACTCTGGCTGTTCCGGAACTCATTCTGTAGACTAGGCTGACCTTGAACTTACAGAGATCCACATGTCTCATCTCTGTCTTCCAAATTCTGGGATTAAAGGTGTGTGCCATTATGTCTGGCTAACAGTTGGATTTATTATTGATGCAGGGCAGGATGACTGTATACAGGAGAATAGATTTTGGGTTAATTTCTAATGACATCCTGGCATGGCAGCACAGGCTTCTAATACCAACAGTTGGGAGACAGAGGCAGGTGAATCTCTGTGAGGCCAGCCTGGTCTACATAGAGAGTTCTAGGCCAGCTAGGGTTACATGATGAGATCCTGTTTCAAAGAAAGAAAGAGAGAGAGGAGAGGAGAAAAGTGGAAAGTAACAATGAAAGATAACTGATCTCTACCTCTAGTCTCAACGTACATATGTATTATGCATTCATACCTGGCACACATGTGCACATACACACACAAGTAAAAGCTGGTGGTATATCTCAGTGATAGAGTACTTGCCTAGCATGGGCAAGGCTCTGGGTTCAATATCTAGGAACACACACACATACACACACACATACACACACACACAGAGAGAGAGAGAGAGAGAGAGAGAGAGAGCAGAATAGTAATGGTTCCCTCTCCCATAGGGCAAAAATCAAATTTTCTAAGCACTTCTATGGGCCCTCAGAGCTCAGACAGGTTCTAGACACTCTAGCTCTTAATATCATTCTGGTACCTTCTGGCTGTACACAGCACATACTATACTAGGCACAGGTCATCTGGACATTGTACTTGCTTTCTATTGTGTGGCCTTTCATTCAGAAAAAAAAAGGAAGAGACTCTGCAGCCCTGTGGGAGCAATTTGGAGCGACAAACACGTACTGAGAAATGGGCACTGAAATCAAATGGCTGGAAAAGACATGATAACTCTCCCGGGTGGCTCAGCTTTCCATGCCTGATACAATCCCTTGTAATTTAGCCAGAAGGGGCAAAAGGTGTCAAACCAGCTTGATACTCTCAAAAGTGATACTTACTTGTTTATTTCCTTTTTTGTGGCCTTTGGATCCTCTACCAGTCTGTTCTTTTCCATGCCTTTAGCAAGAGGGAGAAAAGTGACCATGAGAACACATAAATCCTAATTTCTATCTTTACTTGATTAACTTACTCATCTCAAGGAAGAAGTTTAGCCTTGTACATTTAGATGACCCTCTTTATTACCCCCTACTGCAAACCTCTATTCCTATAATTTCTATGTTGTACTGAATTATTTTGTGTTCTTTGTCTTCTAGCACAAAAATTCTTTTTAGTCAAGCAGGGCATTTGTTACACATTTGATGAACTAGAGTTATAGCTGATTTCAAGTATGCAGAGTTGATTCATACCTCTTACCTTAACAGGAGATTTCAATAGCTGAGCATTTTCCTAAAGGTACCTTGACCGACCCTAGCTCAAACCAACCCATTCAAGTACATACCCCTTTCCTGGCCCACCGACAGAAACCACTTGCATGCCAAAGGATCCTCGACTTCTAGAAGATCTGCTGCCAGCCCACTGGCCCACCACCATCCCAGCAATTTCCAGTTTTCCTCCTTGGGGTGGGATTGGATGGAGACCTGGGAATGGAAGAACAGCAGTGGTGAACAGCAAATGCAAGATAGGGCGAGAGGTGGAGCAAAAGCGCTATACAAGCTCCTTGTTCTTCTCATCCCCGTTTCTCTGCTAAGATTGTGATGATAACAAGGGATGTAAGTTCAGAGAAGGGGACTGTAGATCTTTCTACATAGCCCCTTTAATAAATAGTGTATAGGTGATTGATTTTTTCAACTATATAGCCTGCTACATAATAGGAATTTGTTTAGAAAAATGTGTTTTGCTGGCCCCACATATTTTTTCCATTTTTAAAAATTCAGAATTTCCATACATGTATATGTGTTTTGATCAACCCCACCTCAGTCCTTTTCACTTTAAATTGTCACTTACCCTTCTCATCACTTTTCTCTCTCAGCTTCACCTTCTTTAAAACAACCTACTCAGTGTTGCCAGTATGGGCATGGGCATAGGGTCAGCTAATGGAGCATGGGTGGCCTCCAAGGAGCCCCAACCCTGAGGAAAACTGACTCTTGCTCCTCCGGTAGCTATTGATTGCCAATAGCTACTCAGCTGGATGGACTTCATGGCCTCTTCCCTAGTCCATGCTAGGATTTTTGCCTGGCTTGATCCTGTGAAGGTCTTGTACAAGCAATCATAGCCACTGTGGGTTCATGCGTGCAATGGTTCTGTCATGTGCAGAAAACAATATTTCACAGCAGTCACCCACCACCTCTGGCTCTCATAACCTTTCTGCCCCCCTTCCATAACGACCCATAAGACTTGGGGAAGGGGATAACATGATATAAATGTCACATTTAGGGCTGAGAATTAGGCACTGTTTTATTCTTTCACCTTGACCAGTTGTGAGTCTCTGTATTCATTTCTATCTACTGCAAATAGAAGCTTCTCTGATGAGGGCTGACAGATGTAAAAATAAGTACTTATGGATGTAAAGATAAGTACTTAGGGAGAGCTTACTGTATGTCCATTTGGAAGAATAATAAATCAAGTAAATCCAATCAGAAAGTAGTTGGCTACTCCCACAACATTCCTGTCACTACTATATCAGTGGGCACATCTTGTCAAGCCAGTCATTATTTGGGCTGACAGGTTTACAGGGCTCATAGCTAGGTAAGACTGCTGATTGTTCCTCTTCCCCCAGAAGAGTGCACAGCCTTCCAGCACTATGAAGATAGCTAGTAGGAATGAAACTTTCAAGTTGGTACCAGCTTAATTTCTCCATGTTCTGACTCAAGTACGTGGTATGTTGAGTAAGGGTCTTACCATCAAGTGCTGGAGGATAACCAAAATCAGCAGCAATACCCTGCACTGTTCTGGGACTCTATGGGACCCCACTGACCAACAACATGTAAAGACGTAAACCAAATCTCGCAATGTACGTCTTGTGTGATAGCCTATGTTGTATGAGAACAGCATTATTCCCCAATTATAGGGTAACTCCACTTAAACTCTTTTTAGACATGTATATATTTTTAGGAAACTTCTATAGTAGTAGGTTTCCTTATCGCTTTGTCAAAGACTTTAGTGTTAGTTATCCTTCTCCACACCTTCTCTTCTTCTCTGCCCTCAAATAGAAAATGAATTCTTAAAATGTAGTTATTAGTCAGGATTAAACATGCATAAAAATGTAGTTATTGGAAAATTGTATGTCAAACCCACTTTCCATACAAATATGCCTCATTATACAATATAAGATTAGCCAGATGAGCAAACTATATGGAAAAATGTGTATGTATGTATGTATGTATATATATATCACACTTAGGAGTCAGAGGCAGGAAGATTGCAGCAATTAATGCCAGTCTGGTTAGAACAGTATGGCAGTTTGAATATGAAATATGCCTCACAGGTTCTTATGTTTCAACAACTGGTCTATTAATATGTGCATCACCACAAGGCTATGGCCTCTGGTGTCCTTCTCCTTTGGCAGCTGGCAGTGCTTTTTGGGAGGTTGTGGGGCCTTTAGGAAGTTGAGCTTAGTTGGGTAATGGGAACTACTGGGGGGTAGGCTTTGAGGGTTTTAACTGGGCCCATTTCTGGCTTGAGTTCTCTGCTTCCTGATTCACAAAGATCAACAAACATAAAGAAAACAAAACACTCCAGTGATAAGCTCCAGTCCACATGCCTCCCTTGCCGTGACATACAGTATTTCTTTAAAGCATGACTTAAAATCTCTCTGTCCTATTAGGTATTTGGTCATAGCCACAAAGAAAGCAACGAAAACTAACCATAACAGTTGTAAAAACCAGGAACAGTTCAAAACAAGATGTAAAAGGAGACTGCTCATTTGTTTCCCAGCCACCCAGACCCAAATAATCACATGCAAACTGTACTAATTACAACACTGTTCAGCCAATAGCTTAGGCATATTCCTAGCTAGCTCTTACATCTTAAATTAATCCATTTCTATTAATATGTGTATCACCACGAGGCTATGGCTTACTGGTAAGGTTCCGGTGTCCTTCTCCTTTGGCAGCTACATGGCTTCTCCCTGACTCTGCCCTCTCTCTCTCTCTCTCTCTCTCTCTCTCTCTCTCTCTCTCTCTCTCTCTCTCCCTGTTCTGACTTCCTGCCTGACTTTACTCTGTTGAGCCATTGGCCCAAAAGGCTTTATTCATTAACCAATAAAAGCAACACATATACAGAAGGATATCCCACATCATCAAGATGACATGACTATCTCCCAAAGACAGGAAATTGCAATTGTATATGAGTTCACAAGCACAGTTGAGCTTTATAATGTAACAAGAAAGTTCTAGTTGGGTATGATGACACATGCCTGTAATGCTTAGAAATTAAAGGCAACAGGATTAGGAAGTCAAGGCCACTTAGGCTACTGACACTCTGTGTCAAAAATCAACAATAAAAATAACAATGAATTGAGAGTTCTGGTAAGGTGTTTTAGCACATGGAAAGAAAGCAAAGGTTAAAAACACTTTATACATTTAGCCCCTTGTTCTAGTTTCATTTCTGTTGCTGTGATAAAATAGCCTGACAAAATACAACTGTGGGAGAAAGAGTACATTTTTGCTCATAGTTCCATCATAGCAGAGAAATCAAAATGGCAAGAACTTCAAGCAGCTAGTCACATCAATCTGAAGTCAAGAGCAGAGAGAATGCATGCATGCATGATTAGCACTTAGGGAGTTTACTCTTATGCAGTCCAGGGCCCCAAACCAGGGAATGGTGCTGCCCAGTTTCCGGTTGGATCTTCCCCATGCCAATTAAGGTAACCAAGACAATTATCCACAGACACACACATAGGTCAACAAAATATAGACAGTTCCACATTAAGATTCTCTTCCCAGTTGATTCTAGGTTGTATTAGGTTGACATTTAAAACTAACCATCATATGATGGGTGCTGGTGGTGCCTTTAATCCTAGCACTCTGGAGCAGAGGCAGGTGGATCTCTATGAGTTCAAGGCCAGCCTGGCCTACAAAGTGAATTCAGTTTGAATAGCCAGAACTGTTACACAGAGAAACCTTTCTCAAAAAAGCAAAACAAACAAAAACACACCCCAAAAACCATCACAACGTTTGTATGAAAGTGAGATTCTGGCCGGGTGGTGGTGGTACATGCCTTTAATACCAGCACTCAGAGGCAGAGACAGGTGGATCTCTGTGAGTTCAAGGCCAACCTGGTCTATAAGAGCTAGTTCCAGGACAGGCTCCAAAGCTACAGAGAAATCCTGTCTTGAAAAACAAAAACAAAAACAAAAAAAAAAGAAAGAAAAGGAAAAGAAAAAGTGAGATTCTAAGGGTTTACTACTTTGTGTTTGTTTTGAGACAGGGTTTCTCTATGTAGCCCTAGCTGTCCTGGAACTTGCTCCATAGACCAGGCTGACCTCAAACTCAGAGATATACCTGCCTCTGCCTCCCAAGTGCTGGGATTAAAGGCGTGTGCCACCACCCAGCTGCACTTAGTGATTTTATCATGTCCTTTCAGAAAGGCAGGAAACAATTAGGAGGCTTCTATGATCCATCAGTAGTATAGGCGATGGTAAGAATTTCCCAAGAATGTGGCCTTAATTAAGGCATCGTTTAGAATCATACAACACAGCCAATACAACAAAAATCAGAGATCAGTTAAGTCAGCTTAAAGGGATAGAATGGTTGGCTTCTTGGTCATAAGACTTGACTACATAGGGGCCTGACTTCCATACTGTTCATGTAAGCCCACTCTTGAGCTTATAACTTCTGAGTTTTGTGACCCTAAAAGACTAAGTTCAGCTTCCAGCTTTATTGTTTTAAATAGAGATGAAACACATAATACACATGTTCAATAGCAAAGACACACTGACCTGATGACAGATTCTTGATATTTCATGTTAAAATACCCCTACTGAGAGATCCTGCTTCAGAGCTGGGGATGCATGTAGTTCACAGGTAAAATGCCTGCCCAGAATGTTTAAAGTCCTGGGCTTGATCCCAGACACCTACACAAAACTGTGTTTCACCAGAAGCAGGTTGTTTAATATACCAAGATTCCAGCTGCCTGAAACATGCTTGTCTATTCTTTATTAGGCAGAAGCTTGGGAGTCACCATAATTTAGACATACATGTATGTAATTGTTTTCTCTATTAAAATGTAATTCTTTGGGGTGTGTGGATTATGAAAATACTTTCCATGCTTTGGACCTAAAGGTAGGCAATGTATCAGGTCTACCCCTAGAGTGATTACAGCTACCTCAAGCCACTGTCATCTTCCAGGACCAACACATACTTCTAATGCTTTTCCCACAAACACCTTCCTGCAACTGCCCATAAGGAGTGGATGAACTAACAGCAACCATGAAGATCCAGTTCATATGAGTTATAGCGATCAAAATAATAAAATGATAAGTGACTCATCAGTTTTGTATCAGTCCAGACCGCATGAGTTTGGATGATGAGAATCAAATCATTGAGAACCAATCACCTCCATTGAGAATGGTCTTGGATTTCAATGGACTTTCTTCCCCAGGATACATGGAGAGTTACATTTCAAACTATTATACCACAGCATGGAATTCAAACAAGGTAAGACATATATTGTACTGTTGAGTCTGTAGCTGGCAGGGAACTAAATGGTTTATTGTGAAATAAATTAGATGACACCTCATTCTTAAGTACTGACCTGCAAACCCCCGACTCCTTGCTTGAGGGGGAGGTGGAAATGAGCCCATGGCTCTGGAATAAAGAGAAACAGGGTAGAGGGAGGGCACCATGGGAGGCACAAATGTAGGTGACGGAAGTAGAGCAGAAGGTGGTGGATGATTCATGTTGACGCCTTCAAGGATACTCTGCCTCATCTTTTCCACCTTGCTTGCCAGGTCAGCCTTCAAATGCAGAAGAGAATTGTTAGTGTGCTGAGCTTGCCCCGTATTCCATGCATAGTATTGAGCACTCGAAGCACATTCTCATAACGTTTTTCCCATTGTGGGAATTTAGCCCAGAGTGAAATGCTTCTAGACTCCAGCCTCAGGAAACTCATTTAGTATCAAAGTTCCCACTCTTCACAAGATTCTACAGTACCAGAAGATTAGTTCTGGCCAGTAGTTTGTGAAGGACATTATCTATGGGGATGATAACAAACAGAACAATAAGGACATCAGGAAATGGTTGATTGCATGGCCAACGATTGCCTAGGTTATTCTTTTATAAGGGGAAGATAACAAAATCAGGTAACAGAAAAAAGAAAAAAAACCAGACACATATAGGGCACTTTAACCTCTCCCATACTCAACCTTTGCTCGGATGAGGGTATGTATTGTAGAATGTTATTTTAAGATGTGTTACATTCATTTTTGCTGTGGAATATTTGTTTAATGCTGCAAAGATGTGTTATGTTCTTTTATGTTACATTTGCTTGACTCTGTGAAGCTGTGTTACTTTGCCTGTCTAAACACATAATTGATCTAATAAAGAGCTGAACAGCTCATAGCTAGGCAGGAGAGAGAAATAGGTGGGGCTGCCAGACAGAACAAATAGGAGAAATCTAGGCTTGAAAAAAGGGTTAGTGAGGAGCGAGAAAAGGAGGAGTGGAGGGTGCCAGGGACTGGCCACCTAGCCCTGCAGCCAGCCACAGAGGAAGAAGGAAAGGAAGATATGATGAATAAAGAAAGGCAAAAAGCCCAGAGACAAAATGTATTTAAAGAAGAAATGGGATAATTTAAGTTAGAAAAGCTAGCTAGAAACAAGCCAAGCTAAGGCCAAGCATTCATAGGTAAGAATAAGTCTTCGTGTATTTATTTGGGAGCTGGGTGTCAGGCCTCCAAAGAGAAAAAAAAAAAAAACCAACTATAAGTATGCACATATACCTAGTCCCAGAGGTTGGTAAACTTCTGGAAAAGGTAGGCAACTCAATACTTCAGACTTTGTGGGCCTCTCTGTGTCTGCCACAACTACTCTTCCGTGCCATTCTAGCACGACAGAAGTCACAGAAATGTAAAGGAATGAATGTGAAGGTGGCCATGTTCTGACCAAATGTTATTTACAAAGGACAGGAGGCAGGATAGGAGTAGTTTGCTGACTCTGCTGCTCTAGTCCCTCAGCTTACTCCCCACTAAACAGATAAAATACTGAGTAAGGTTTCCTTTCCCTTGCTTTTTTCTACCTTTCCCAAGGTTATATTGTAAAACCTACTCTATCATCTACTTACTGCTCTCTTCTATTTATAACCCCTCCCCCACCAAAAAATGACTTAGAAAAGTTACTTGCAGCATTTTTAAATCAGGGAAAATGAAATTTCAAATAGTCCCAGGAAGGGCATATAGTATTTTTGGATATTCTGTGGAGAAGAAATACTCTCAGTAAGAAAAAAGTCATGAAAACTTTAAGCTTGGGGATAAAAACAACTTTGCAATGCATGATCTTGTAATAGACATGTATTAGGTTATAGGCTTTGGGGACCTCCCTGCATGCTCCTTGCCCCCTGCATGCCTCCGATTCATCCTGGTGACAGATCAGAGGTGTGTACTCTACCTGGCCATCACAGAGTTCAACCAGGGATACTCGCTCTCGGCCCGCTTTAATGAGCTTGCTCTGGAACAGCTTGCCATCAAAGTAAATCCAGGGGCAGCAGTGCTCCCAAGGGACTGGCTGGCCACATGCATCATTAGCAAACAGAGCTGTGTCGACCCCACTCATGAACAGGGCAGCAAGCTGGATCCCTCGAGCATCCAATTTCTCAATCTAAAACCATCACAGAGAAAAGAATTAAGAGGGAAAAAGAGAAATGAAAAACTTTGTCTAAAAGAATCTAAAATCTATGGCCTCATATGGTTGGTTGAAGTTAAAATGCAGATGCCCTAAACTGTTGTATAAGATTATCTTCAGGGCTGGAGGGATGGCTCAGAGGTCCTGAGTTCAATTTCCAGCAACCACATGGCGGCTCTAAAATGAGATCTGGTGCCCTCTTCTGGCCTGTAGGCATCCATGCAGGAAGAACACTGTATACATAATAAATAAATAAATCTTTTTGAAAAAAGATTATCTTCAGGCTATGTTTATAAGGTATATATGAGGGCCGGGCAGTGGCGGCGCACACCTTTGATCCCAGCACTCGGGAGGCAGAGGCAGGCAGATCTCTGTGAGTTCGAGGCCAGCCTGGTCTACAAGAGCTAGTTCCAGGACAGGCTCCAAAGCCACAGAGAAACCCTGTCTTGAAAAACCAAAAAAAGAAAAAAAAGAAATTGTCTTCATCAGATTGGCCTGTAGGGGAGTCTTAGGGCATTTTCTTAATTAATGATTGATGTATAAGCAAGCCATAAGTGCAAGCCAGTAAGTAGCACTCCACAGCCTCTGCTTCAGCAGCTGCCTCCAGTTTCCTGCCTTGAGTTCCGCCCTG
Organism: Ondatra zibethicus; assembly: GCA_004026605.1. Taxonomy (NCBI): domain Eukaryota; kingdom Metazoa; phylum Chordata; class Mammalia; order Rodentia; family Cricetidae; genus Ondatra; species Ondatra zibethicus. The sequence goes on along the minus strand of PVIU01006157.1, from coordinate 3,148 downwards.
GCTTCTCTCAGTGATAAGTATAAGCCGAAAGAAATCCTTTCCTGCCCCAAGTTGGCATCGATCACTTATCACAATGCATACATTTTGCAAACTAGGATTTTCCCCTCCCTACCCAGCTAGAGGAGAAGCTGGAACTATAATAGGTGCATGCTACCATATCTGGTTTAATTTCACAAGCCTTATTGGATTTGATCAACTTTATCCTAGGCCTGGGGTACTGGAGTGATTTAAAAGGAGAAAACAAGCTGAACATCAAATCATCTCTCACTGTGCATATAATGTGACCAACTTTTCAGGCTCCTGCTACCCTGACTTCACGGCCATGACAGACTGCACCCTCAAACTGAGCTAGAACAAATGTTTCCCTCAATCAGTTGACTGTCACACCAGTGAGAAAAGTCATAAATACAGCCTCAAAGGAACATAGATACTAAAACCAGGGGAAGGGTGTCTTGCATTAATGACTAGTATTTATGTTGTATGGTTTATCTATCTATCTATCTATCTATCTATCTATCTATCTATCTATCTATCTATCTATCTATCTATCTATCTATCTATCTATCTATCTAACTATAAATTTATTTTCTTAAATTATTATTTTATTTTATTACTTAAAAAAATACCAATCCAAATTCCCACTTCCTCCAAAGAAACCTGGCTTTATAGATTATTTTATGCTCTATCTGCATGTACTACTTTATGCCAGAAGAGGGCAGCAGATCCCACTAGAGATGTGGTGAGCCACTATGTGGTTGCAGGAAATTGAACTCAGGACCTCTGGAAGAGCAGCCAGTGTTCCTAATGTCTGAGCCATCTCTCCAGCACTGGAGCATGGAATATTTAAAATATACAAGAGACTGTTCTGGGTTTTTTTTTTTGTTTGTTTGTTTTTCGAGACAGGGTTTCTCTGTAGCTTTGGGGCCTGTCCTGGAAGTAGCTCTTGTAGACCAGGCTGGCCTCGAACTCACAGAGGTCCGCCTGCCTCTGCCTCGCAAGTGCTGGGATTAAAGGCATGCGCCACCACCGCCCTGTTGAGACTGTTCTGTTTTACATACATTATTTTACACATTATCCTTATAATTCCATGAGTAAAAAAAAAAAAGAGAGAGATGGTTAGAAACTTAAGTAACCTAGACAGTATCACACAGACAGGAGGTAATAATGCTAAGACTGAAGCACAATGCATCCTATACTATACTACTATCTTCTATTACTTTCAGTTCTTGGTATTGGGGGAGGGGCCAGTAATGAGATGGTTCAGTAGGCAGAGGAACTTGAACACAGGCCTGATCACATGAATTTGATCCCTGGATCTTCCAAGGTGGCAGGAGAGGAATAAGTACTGAGAGTTGTCATGTGACCCCTACATGTATACTGTAGTACATGAACGCCTTATACTCACACACTAAATAAACAAACAAATACAAATTAAGTAGTAGGAAGTAGACATTTACTCAATGACAAGTAGGGACACTAAGGTAAGTCCTTGCAACATACCTTATAAGTGAAAGAAACCTTACCATCGTTTCCAAACCCTGCAAAATCTCTACCTTTTCTGTGTCTTCTCATTCGTTATTATGGGTGGGGTAATATAGCAGCATCTCTTGGTTTCATTAATAGAAGTATCTATTTGGCTAAGGGAAATATAACATTTACCTATAGAATTATTCTTTTCCATAGCCCCAAAAGAAAAAGATGTAAAGTTGAAGTATGAGTTTTTGAAAGAAAAGGCACACACCTATAATTTCAGCTCTTGGGAAGTAGGAGCAAAAGATCAGGAGTGCAAGGTCATAAAGTCATCTTTACTTACATAAAGTCATCTTTACTTACATCTTTACTTTACCACCCTGAGACCCTGTTCCAAAAAAGAAAAAAAAAGAAAAACCTAAAAAGCAGAAAAAATTAAATGAAGGTGGAATAAATCACCTTGAGTTCTTGAAGCTGATCTGGTTCATAAAGCTGGGTAGACACAGCCTGTGCAAGGAAGGTGTCAAGTTCATGGCGATGCAGGATTCGGCCACCAGGCCACTGAACCATGTATCTAGACACAAAAACATCATTATTTGATCACAATTGCCATTTATGTCACATACACTTATTAAGAACCTAAAATGGTGGCAAGCATTTTAGCACACACCTGTAACCCTATTATTTAGGAGAAAAAGGCAGAAGGACAGAATTCCAGGATAGCTAGGTGTCATAGCAAGACACTATCAAAAACAACAACACCAAGGACTGGAGATATAGAACAGTCATAAAGAGCTTGCTTGGTATGCGCAAGGCTCTGGAATCAATTCCCCAAACTGTAAAACAAACACACAAACATGCACACACAGAAACTCCACAAACTTATCAGGAACCAAACTCTGGGCTAATTTATAATTATTCCAAATCTGAGTGGTAGAAGAGATAGGCATGAACAATACTGACAGTACAGTGTGTTACAAAAAAAAATACCAGGGTTCTATGAGAACACAGAAGAGTCCCAGTGGTCAAAGAAGTCACCCTGAAAAACTCAGTAGGAGCAGAGTTGCAAGGGAATCCTATAGTTATCGAGACACAAGATAGGAACAGGATGCTCTAAGATCTTCTAGCGAAGTGTATTATGGAGGCATGATTTGGCAAGATGCACCTGGCTTAATATTGCTGAATGATAGTGGGCCACATCATAGTCTCCAAATAAGATTATAAAATGTGCATCTTTGTCCCCAAATTGTAGGAAGACATTTAAGGATTGTTAGCAGGAGAGTGATTATGACATGCATATCAGTTGAGAGGTGACTGAAGGGACTAAACAATGTGTCAGTGGAAATGAAGTTGTTTGGGGATAAAGCTAAGAGCTATCAGTGTATAACTCCACAAGGTTTGGTCATAGGAATTTTTTTTTAATTTTTTTATTAATTAAATTTTTTTTATTTCTCTGTGCTCCCCTCCCTGCCACTCCCCTCCCTCCCTCAAGGTCCCCATGCTCCCAAATTATTCAGGAGTTCTTGTCTTTTTATACTTTCTACTTCCCACGTAGATTATATCTATGTAAGTCTCTCTTAGTGTCCGTATTGTTGTCTAAATTCTCTGGGATTGTGGTTTGTAAGATGGTTTTCTTTGCCTATGTTTAAAAACCACCTATGAGTGAGTACATGTGATA